>JASPKP010001596.1:5000-15000 GCA_030674155.1 Stramonita haemastoma | reverse complement strand
AATCCCCCAGTTCACCCAGCTGTAAATGGGTACCTGCCCTCTATAGCGTCAAGGAAGGTAAAGCAGCGAGGGAGAGGAGATGGGCGCAGCCCTCAATATGCTGGCCCCTGAAGAAGCTGAGGTTTCTGACTTCCTGTTTCCCAACGATCGCATTGGTTATGGAACACCTTTACCTTTACGCTTGACAGTGAAAAAAATGACCTCTGATAAATTCAAACGGCAAAGGAAGTTTGTTTTATTCGGCATATGATTTCAAGTTATTGTTTGAAAACCAATCATCACAAAATATCACAGTCATTTCTCTATAATATAATCATGTACATTTGTTTTGCATGCCTAGCAATGAGCTGGCGGTGTCACAAGTAGATGAATAAGCACAAAAATAAAGAAATGCATCAAAAAGACAAAACATCATACTAAAAACCGTCTTCAAACTTGATAACTCGATTTTTTTAAGCTACATGATCAAAGGGGTAATCTGTGAGCAGGGGAATATGTTTATTTTGGCATGGGTTCTAAATGATAGCAACTATAATAAAAAATATGATTATTTGGGGGGGAACATTTAAGAGAGAGAGAGAGAGAGAGAGAGAGAGAGAGAGAGAGAGAGAGAGAGAGAGAGAGAGAGAGAGAGAGAGAGAGGAGAGAGAGAGAGAGAGAGAGAGAGAGAGAGAGAGATTTAAAAAAAACCAAGAATATATTTCTCTACAGACAGATTCCTACATTGAAGTGTTTAACAGCAACAACCCCATCACCACCACCATCACCACCACCATCACTACCACCACCACATTTACCATTACCACCACTACACAACATCTCACAATAGATGGGTCGATGGGTGAACGTGGATGGATGGATGGATGGATGGATGGATGGATGGATGGATGGATGGATGGAAGGAATTGCCTACTCATTGTTTTTTTCATTGATTTTTTTAAGTGAATGAGGGATTGAGTGAGTGATTAAGTTGTGTTTTGCTGTTTTGAGACATCATTTTACCAATCCACTTGTTTCGTTTTTTTCATTTCGGGCTTTGTTACTTTCGTGTTTTTAGTTTTGGTTTTATTTCTTTTCCCTTTTTTTTCGTTGTTATAATACGATGGCAGTGGCTTAATAAATCTGTAAAATTATCTATCAAACAATGTGTCTGGTAGTGGCGGTGGTGGTGTGGTGGTGGTATAAAGGTGGTGTGGGGATGATGGGGGTAATTGTTTCAATTATGTATGTAGACGTCATGTACGATTCTCTCTCTCTCTCTCTCTCTCTCTCTCATCTCCTCTCTCTCTCTCTCTCCTCTCTCCTCTCTCTCCTCTCTCTCTCTCTCTCTCTCTCTCTCTCTCTCTCTCCCTCTCTCTCTCTCTCTCACTCTCTCTCTCTCGCTCTCCACTTTAATTGTCAGTTTGAAATCAATATATTGTATGTATTCTTATTTTGGTATTTTCTGTTAGTTTCTTTTTATCTTATTTCTTTTCCTTTGTTCGCACAACTTTGATATTGTTTTATATCAAAGTCTCGATCTCTGATTAAGGCATGAGCTAAATGTAAAAATGCATAGCTCATTCATTCTCTCTCTGTCTCTCTGTTTCTGTCTGTCTGTCTGTCTGTCTGTCTGTCTGTCTGTCTGTCTGTCTGTCTGTCTGTCTGTCTGTCTGTCTGTCTGTCTGTCTGTCTGTCTCTCTCTCTCTCTCTCTCTCTCTCTCTCTCTCTCTCTCTCTCTCTCTCTCCTCTCTCTCTCTCTCTCTCTCTCTCAAAACAGGGACTGGCTGTTAAAAAAAAGTTTAAAAAAAGAAAGAAATGTACACGAGTGCGTAGGCATTATGCTCGAAATAGAACTTTGATTGGATTTGACTTGATTTGTATCTGATTTGAATTGATCTCTCTCTCCTCTCTCTCTCTCTCTCTCTCTCTCTCTCTCTCTCTCTCTCTCTCTCTCTCCTCTCTCTCTCTCTCTCTCTCTCCTCCCTCTCCCCCTCCTTCCCTCTCCCCCACCCCCCTCCCTCCCCCCTGTCTCTCCCCTCTCCTCCCCCTCCCCCCCCTCTCTCTCCCCTGTCCCTCCCTCTCCCCCTCTCTCATCCCCCCTCCCCTCCCTCTCCCCCACCCCTCCCTCCCCCTCTCTCCCCCTCACACTACCCTACCCCACCCCACATCACTCACCCCTGCCAGGACAGCACAAGCGCAGAGGCAGACCCGTGTACTTGAGGCGCAGCTCCTGACAGCTGTAGGGCAGGTACTGTTTCCTCAGCTCCGCGATGGCTTCCGCAGCTTCTGGAGAGTTCATGCCCTCACCAGCCGCCATGACTCTGGACATCATCAGAGGCATTATGGAAGAACAGTCCGGCTGACCGCTGGAAGAGCTGGCCCGGGAAGGCATCCCTGAGGAGGAGGAGGAGGAGGAGGAGGAGGAGGAGGAGGAGGCTGGAGTCTGAGCGCCGCCCATGCCGAACATGCTGCCTAGGGCGTTCATCATGGAGTTTCCCGAGCTTTGGGGTTGGGGTTGAGCGGCCCCGTGAGGGATTCTTGCTGCCTGGCTGATGAGAGTGTTGGCTCGGGCAGGATCCCCGTACGTCTGTTTGCCTGCTGGGGGTCCGAAAGAGCTGGACATGGGGCTAGACGCTGCTGCTGGTCCTCTGGATGCCGCTGCCTGGTTCTGCCTGTTCATCATCATCATCAGCATGGGCACCATCCTCGCCATCCCCCCTCCCCCTCCTCCCCCTCCGGCATTCATGGCCATCATGGCCATGGGGTTCATGCCGCCGCCCATGCCCCCGGAGAATCCTGAGAACATCATGCTGGTCATCATCCGGGGCGAGATGCACTTCTCCAGGGTGCGCGTCATGGCGGGGTTCATCATCGACATCATCATCGACATCATCCCCGACTTCCCCCCCGCCCGCTTGGCCACCCTCATGCACACCATCTGCGACACCCGAGACTGGCACCCGTACCACAGGGTCTGGGTAGGGCGGATGCCCCCGGGGCCGGGCCGGGTCGGGTGGGGTCAATGCACCCGTGCGCCTGGTAGTAGGCCAGGTCTCCGAACTGCACCGCCTGCTTGTTGATCATGTCGCGCACCCGGGGTAGCATGGTCATCTGCGACATGGGGTGGGGAGGGGTAGGTCTGGGTTTGGTGTGCACAGGGCGAGGCCGGTGGTGCTCCCAGCCTGTGCGGACAGGCGGCATGGCGTGGTGACCCCACATGTTGGTGGCGGGCTGAGCCCCTGCCCCCCAGCTGGACTGGTGGTGGTGATAGCCGTGAGTGTTGGTCAGGTTCCATTCCGGGGGCACGAAGGGGATGATCCTGGGGGCAGGTTTCAGGGTGATGGGGGCGGGGGTGGTGGGGAAGGGGTCAAAGTAAGGCATCTTCGGGGGAGAGTGACCCCCGCCCTGACTGGAGGACCGGGACATCTGCATCATCGCGTTGTACAAGGTCACGGGGTTGCTGGAGCCTCCTGCTGAAGAACTCCCTGCCTGGAGACCGCCCGAGAGAGGACTGGAGCTGTTCCTGAGGTCTGAGAACGAGGAGGAGGGCGAGGGCCCCCCAGCCCTCCGCTGAAAGGACTGACCGGCTGGGTCTGCTGTGGCGAGGATCCTGCAGCAGCCACCTTGTTGAGGATATCCAGGTAGGCTGGCCCCGAGGATCCTCCACCTGTGGAGGTGGATGTGGAGGAAGAGGTGAAGGTGGGCTGGGCTGGCTGAGGGGGGCTTTGCATCAACTGGTTGTACAGGTCGAAAGGATTGGATCCTGCAGATGCGGGATTTGTACTCGCAGAATTAGATGTCTGTTGTTGTTGTTGTTGTTGTTGTTGTTGTTGTGTGTTGGAGGAGGAGGCTCCGCCAGGAGAGGGCGCTGATGCGCTGTTCTTCATCATGTAGTCCAGAAGGGCTGTCTGCACGGTGCCCACTGCACTGCCTGTCACAGGGGATCCAGTCCGCTTTGTTGCAATGTCGATGATGAATTATGTTGTACGTGACAAGACAAAACAAGACAAAAACAAGACAAGACAAAAACAAGACAAGACAAGACAAGACAAAAGGCTAAAAAGAAAACCTCTTTAGTTTCTAAACATAATACAAGACACAGAAAACAAAAAGCAGGACCAGATGTGAAACCATATCTTTATTAAAAAAAAAAAAAAGACACAAACCAAAGTTAGACGCAAGTCAGAGAGGTGACAACAAAACATTCGGTAGAAATACAGTGTAATACAATACAATACAACACAATGTAATGCTATGCAATACATGAAATCTGATGTACATGACATTACAATACATGACAAGACAGTACAATACAATGCTACCCAATACTACAAAATGCAGTGTACGAGATTACAATACAAAACAACACAATGCAATACAGTAGAGAGAAAGATACAGGCGTTTTGTCATTTTTAAATTAGTCACCTTGCCTGTTAAAAGCAACATACGTCAATAAACTTGATGTTCTTCATCGTCATCATTGTTGTCGTCGTCGTTACGTCATCATTGTCGTCGTAGTTAAATCATCATCGTCGTCGTCTTGTCATCGTCTTTGCTATCATCATTTTGTTCATCATTGTCTTCAACGTCGTCATCGTAGTCCTTTCTTTCATCCTTTCTCTTTTGTATGCAACATATACCCCCAATCCATCTATTTATCCACCCATCCATCCATCCATTCATCCATCTGTCCATCTGTCCACCCACCCATCCACCCCATCTTTCCTCGTTGTCGAACCTTCATCCCCATCAATCATCATCGTTATCGTCCTTGTCATCCCAGCCATTCATCCATCTCTCTATCTATCTATTACTCCACAGTAATGTCGTTGTCATAATGGCTGACCACGTTTTCAGTAACAAAAAGAATAATTAGAAATACAGGTACGTACCTTGAGCGGAGACAAAAGATTCTGGAAAAAGAAACAAAAACAGTTGTAAATACATGCCGCATCAACAATAGCAAAAAAAAAAGAGGAAAAGGTTAAAAATCTCTCTCTCTCTCTCTCTCTCTCTCTCTCTCTCTCTCCTCTCTCTCCTCTCTCTCTCTCTCTCTCTCTCTCTCTCTCTCTCTCTCTCTCTCTCTCTCTCTCTCTCTCTCTCTCTCTCTCCACTGCCTTCAGCACCTGGGCTTTATCACAGTTCTTGATTAAACCATTGATGCTGGGGGCAACAGCAAAGTGAGAGGCTGTATGATCAGTGGCTTTCTTTCCCACTCCTAGAATTCCACATTACAGCTTAGTCTTTAGTGATCGACTATGACTCTCTGACTAGGAGGCTTGACTTGCACAGTCCTCATGTGCTGCAGCCCTCGGGGTTCGTTGGCCTTTGGGGAACATCTCCACCTCTGTCTGTCCTTATGCCCTCTTTGCCGAGAGAGAAGGGTTGTGCTGTGGGCAAGACATCTCCACTACAATCAAATGTTTGCCCAAATCCCAAAACAGCAACTTCCCCGTCACAGAACACTACGGACAACCATGAAAAGCTGTATGGGAGAGGATAAGGCAATATGTGAATGGGGGAAGAATCACAGCGAATGATGTAGGCTTAAAATACAGCCATCATTATTTCTTGTCATAATATTATACATAACCAGTGTAGCACCCCATTGCAGGGCTGGTTCCAGAACATTGTGAATACATTAGAACCACCTAGATCCATCTAAGAAATCATGAACAACTTTGAAATAATTATGTTTGTGTTTTCGTTTAAGTTTAGCTGCTTATCTCCAAACAGTAATAATCATACTTCAGGTTTTCTGTTTGGGGGAATAATACTGAAAGTCCGTAGCCCAGTGTCTGAAACACATAGACATTCAAAGAAGTAGTGTCCAGCAGTTGGGCAGTTTGACTTGGATGGCCACGAGCACAGGCTGGCCTCGACTGTCCAGTAGATGTCTTTTGTCTAAGACTTCAAGGAGATAATTAATTTGTAATCTAAGTCTATAATGGATTGTTTTCTGCCTTCGTTTCTGATAGCCAAAGCAGTCGGGGATTACTGTACCTGAATAGGAAGATAGCGTTTTGATTGACAAATAGAAGTACTGCCTTGTCTGTGTTGCGGTAAACCATTCCAGACTAAAGTAGTTAAGGGGGAAAAGAAGCAGTATACATCTCAGTCTTACTTTGAGGAACCATTTTCTCTATTGACCGGTGCCTCTGGTATTGGCTTTGAGTAGAAACAGGTAGAGGAAGAAGAAGAATTGAATATCCTGGAGCATTTACGTTGACTAGTTGTTTTTTTCACATAGAATGTTCATTTATGTCTTTTTCTTCCTTCTTTTAAGGAGCAAAACCTCGACTCTGAATATCAATGTTCTTGACTAGTTCCATGGGTTGCTCCAGTAATGATTCTTGTCACCTCTCAGGGGAGATCTTCAATTCCATCAGGTAAGGTTTTAGAACACCTATCCCCATATCACATCAGCGTAATCAAACAATGGTAAAATAAAAAAAATTGTACATTGCATTTATTTTTTTCCATTCAGGCTATATCTGTGAGAAAATAAACGGGAGGTTACTAAATTAGCATTTCTTGTATCATTAATTTTCTTTTGTGTTCGTTCCTTTGACAATTATTGTGAGTTATGATATCATGGTTTGTTTGAAAAGGAACATCCTGTAATATCTGTCTGCCCTAATATTAAGGTGGGGATTCGAGTCGGGTCTCGCACAAAACTCGTGAGTTCGGTTTACTCTTTATCAAAATTTACTGTTGAAATACTCGCCCACTAGTTAGGTATTTAAAGGTCTGATCTTAAAATTTCATTCGATAGTTGTGTGTTTTTTGAACTAATAACGTACTTGCACCATCAACTTAAAAGTTTCATTGTTGAAGTTATCCCAGGTACAATATCGTTGATATAAACAAGGAATGAAAGAAGGCCCAGCGTAGAACCTTGAGAAACGCCAGCTTTTTACTGTTTTTTTTTATAGTTTTTGTGCAACACGGCTCTGTCTTTATAACTTTAGTGTTAGATAGATGATCCCTGAACTAGAATAGTTAGCTACGTCTTATTCCCACAGTTTCTATATTTGCTAAAAGACCTCTGTGCTGCACACGATCAAATGCCTTAGATATATCGAAATACATGGCTTGGATTGTTATGCTCCTGTTAAGATTGAATAAATATCATTGTAAATGTTAAATCAATAGCTGGTTGACTGTGAAATCCCTTGAGTGAATCCAGGCCGCATATGGGTAAGAATATTATTGACATATTATATGAAAGAAGATACATGTTTATGAATAGACCTTTCTAAAAGTTTACCAAGACAGCTAAGTAAAGAAATGGGATAGTATTTGTTACATGATTCTTCTGGTCTATTTTTTTTAGCACTGGTGTACTATGTACATGTTTCAGTTTTGCTAGGAGTTTGCCTGTCTGAAGTGATTGACTGAATAATATAGTTAGAGAAGGAGACCGTGCTGACTCCATTCCCCCCAAAGTCCTTCGGATGAGAATATAAACCGAGGCCCCCTGTGCGACCGCACACAGAACATTTTGTGCACACGTTAAATCCTGTTCCGCTTTTCGTAAGAGTAGGTCATTGTGTGCCGGTGGGAACAGATGACAAGATTTACAAAACTGCATGCACACGGGGACTGGATGTAAAAACACATAAATGCTTATTCCATTATCCTCGATATAAAAGAATGATAATAAAAAAAAGACATTGCAATAACTGCAGCTATCAGTAATCTACTGTGTGCCCAGTCTGACCCTGTTCCTTTGATTCCATCTCACTTCAGAGCTGCGTCTTTTACTATGTTTGGGGAAAGTCGAATGGACTCAAAATGGCTGTTTGACATAGGTTACACTGGGGCATGTTTTCTGTAGAATCTACGAAAGACTGCTTAGTGAAAAAAGTCATTATGAATATCTGCCTCTTCTATATTTAAATAAAAAAAACCTTGCCGTTATGCTCAAGTGGAGGTGTTTCATCTGCCAGATCACTTTATTTTCCATGAAACATTTTACTAACGTACATGGATTTTTTGTTCTTAACTCCGAGACTTCATCTAATTCTGCATATTATTCGATCTCTCTCTCTCTCTCGCTCTCGCTCTCTCTCCTCTCTCTCTCTCTCTCTCTCTCTCTCTCTCTCTCTCTCTCTCTCTATCTCTCTCTCTCTTTTAAGAGGTAACCTGGTTTCGTACTAGTCTGTGATTATGCTAGAGCATATCGGTTCTTTCACCACATCTATGCAGTTTGTTTCGGTTTCTTAGTAAAACACGTGAAGGATCATGCAATCAAAAAGTTTCTTTTGGTCAAACTTTGACTTTTTAACAGGCATGCATAGCTTCGCTATTTCAAAAATAATTACCTCAATGAACGCTACTGCCTAATGTTCCATCTTCTTCGTCGATTGCTCAGACAGCAACTAATGTCTTTCCTATGGAGTTAACATCAGTGCTGACTCCACTCTCCCCACAAGTCCTTCGGATGAGACTTTAAACCGAGGCCCCGTGTGCGAACGCACGCAGAACATCTTGCGCACACGTTAAATCCTGTACCGCTTTTCGTAAGAGTAGGCCATCGTGTGCCGGTGGGAACAGATGACATTTAAAAAACTGCATACACACGGAGACTGGATGTAAAAAAGCACAAGAGTGCTTATCCCATTATCCTCGATATAAAAGAATAAATCAAATCAAATCAAATCAAATCAAACCTATGAGCGACAATACATTGTACTGCAGTTAAGCATCAGACAAGTCAGCCCCAGCGCATCCAACTTTGGCGTGGGAGACTATTGTTATCGGCAAAAAAGTCAGAGGAATGGACGACGAAGGCAAAATTAAAACAAGATAAGAAGGAGATAACAGGAAGAAAGGGGAACATTGCAGAATAAAATGAAGAAAATGAGAAGAGAGGGAATTCCTAGCACAGAATTTCCAGAAGGTGGGGATGCTGTTTATACCCTCGAAATCCCCATGTTCTATTTGAGATTATCTGATTTCAAACTGTTTCTGTAGGAAGATAGTAACCATCTGAAGTGTTTAGATGTTTGTAGTTGTGAATAAAGTTTTGGTAGGTACAGTTTATAAAGGATCAGTTTCTTTAAAGTAATAAGAATGGAACACAATAATAACTTCTGGAAAAACTTCAAACTGATTTGATATTAGCATACAACTGTGTTAAAATCACCTAGCTACTTGAAGATAAACGGATTCCATCGGGTTCAAATTGCCGATGATAATTATCATGAAAATTTTAATGTTTACGCTATGCTTCAAAGATGCCTCATTGAGTGACTGGAGATGTGAAGTCAAAATAAGTCAACAATTCAAGTACACGATCGTTTGGTTTTTTTGTATCGTTAAGTTTTTCATCACTTAAATATTTACATATTCCATTACGTTTCTTTACATTAAAAAACGAACATTCTTTTACCTAGCCGGAAAAGTTTTCTAAACAGTGAGAATGAAAGACGGAATGGATTTCAAATTGCGAAAAAGCAAAAACAGAAAGATTCTATGTATTTGATAAGTGCAACGGAAAAAAGCACACACACACACACACACACACACACACACACACACACACGCGCGCGCGCGCGCGCGCGCGCGCGCGCGCGCATCTTTTAAAGTTGCTTATATATTCATGATAGCATATTGAGAAAAAGAAACCACAACTTAACACAACAGTTTGTATATTTCATACTTATTTTCCCAGGGCACCATTTCTTGTATGATTTTTTTTGTTTGCCTAAAATCAATGTTTCTTTATGAATCTTGTTTCATTCATGTATACAAGGTAAAGGGGAAGAGGAAGAGGAAAGAGAACGAAAAGAGTGAATCAGCATCTTTCTCTTCTTTCTTATCACTTATCATTACTACTACTACTGCTGCTGCTGCTGCTGCTGCTACTACTACCACTAACGCCATCATTATTACTCTTATCAATTTTTGCGTTGGACATTACCCAAAGAGAAAAGAGTCAACATGAATATCAACTGTTTTATTTCTTGTTTTGGACTTCGTTACATTTCATTGATTGAGGCTTTATGGTTTC
>JASPKP010001595.1:7500-27618 GCA_030674155.1 Stramonita haemastoma | reverse complement strand
ATACTCCTCTATCCTTTTGGATCCCTGAGCATATTTCATTCTGATACTGGCACAAACATTTTGTTTTAAGTTCATTTCATTTATCTATAGCAGCACATTCATTCTGATTTCTTTTTTTCTTTTTCTTTTCCTTTTTTAGTAGAAGCCTAATTAAAATTATTCTTCAAAATTAATTGTTCATGTTTGCAGATTGGCTTATCCATGCAAGCAAATCGAAGCTTCTAGCATAAACAACCATTCTTTCTCTTAAAACTGAAGGAATTCTAAACAAAACTTTGAAGTCAGAGTATCAGCACTTATAATTATAGTTTACACATATGGCACAGTACAAAATCAGCTACACAGTACATGGAAACTTCTCTCCCCTGTGTATGTCATAGAGACGTGACTGACAAAAAATTACAAAACTACAAACACATGGGATTAGATGTAAAAAAAGCACATGAGTGCTTATTCTATTATCCTCAAAATAAAAGAATAAAATAAATAAATACATAAATACACAAATGAATAATTAGAAAAAAAACAACAACCCCAAAACAAGGAGACATGGGCAGACAAGGAGTAGAATTCATTACAGATTTGGTCCTACTTTCATGATAAACGCATTCAAGCATGAATGATATAATTAACTGTTTACCAAATTCTGAAGAAAAGAGCCCCAAGATGCTGATCAAAGGGAAAGCCTCAATTCCATATCAGCTATTTCAACAGGAATATATCCCCAAAGTCAGAGTGTGGCTACATTAATCAAAGGCTGTAAACCAAGGCCCCGTGTGCGAAAGCATGCAGAACACCTTGCACAAACGTTAAATCCTGATCGCGCCTTTCGTAAGAGTAGGATATTGTGTGCCGGTGGGAACAGATGACAATATTTACAAAACTGCATACAGTATACACATGGGGACTAGATGAAAAAAAGCACATGAGTGCTTATTCCATTATCCTAGATCCTCGATATAAAAGAATAAGTATAATAATAATAATAATAATAATAATAATAATAATAATAATAATAATAATAATAATAAAGGCTGACAAGCAAATGCATGTATGCAAAAACTCATCACTCAGTGCTCAAGCCAAAGAGTGAGAAAAAAAAAAGAAGAAGAAAAATGGGGAATATATCAAGTCAGAATATGTTGCACCTGCCTGTCTTTATTTGATATAAAGTTTTTTTGTTATTGTTTTTTTTGTTCTTTTTTGGCATTGTTTTATTTTAGTTTGGTTCGGTTGCCTGTTTGGGTTTTCTGTTGTTGTTGTTTTACCTGGTCACATTTTTAGATGGTTTAATTAGGGTCACTCACACCTGTGTGTGATGCTGACTCATCACTTCAGATCTGTGCTGCAGTGCTTTTTGCAATGTTTTTTTCTATGTTTATAATTTACAATGATCATAATGCATGAGCCTACAGCCTACATTCTAGATGGAGTGTTTGAGTGTTTTTAAAAAAAAAAAAAATCATTTTATCTCTTTTATTTCGAGTAATATAATGTTCTGATTAATGCATTATTGGTTATGCAACTTCATGTGTGTTATTTGTTGTTATCTAGTCTGTGTGGTATGCGTGTTTGTGTGTGTGTGTGGTGGTGTGTGTGTGTGTGTGTGTGTGTGTGTGTGTGTGTGTGTGTGGTGTGGTGTGTGTGTGATCTAAATTCTATGTATTCCTTATTTTGAGGATAATGGAAAAAGCACTGTGTGTTGTTTTTTTTTTTTCACCCAGTCCTGTGTGTATGTGTGTGTGTGGGTTTTTTTTTTCAAATTTTGTCATCAGTTCCTGGTGTGTGTGTGTGGGTATGTGTGGGGGGGTTGGAGGTGCGTGCGTGGCGTGCATGCGTGCGTGGTGTGCGTCGTGCGTGGTTGTGTGTGTGCGTGCGTGCGTGGGCTCGTGCATGCTAACGAGTGTCCATGCTTCGTGCTTTTTGTGTGTATGAAACTTATTCATTGCGACAGAAATCTGAAAGACAGCTTCGAAACTTGGGTAAGAACGCAAGTTAGTTGGGCACTACTAATAAAGATGACTTTGATTCCCAAAATTTGATATAATACTTTAGACACTGAGCAGATCGTTTCAGTGTGCTTAACACAACAAATGCTACTCGATGCACGGCACTTACCCTTTCTGTGGCATTCGTGAACGGCCATGTGTTGATCACAAGCGGCAGCAATGTTGGTTGAGCAGGCAGAACAAAAGCAAACACAGGACACAGTTTGCGCGGCCGTTGAGATCGCCATTTTCGTAGTCATGTGCTGAAAGTTGTCTCTGCTATCATGTGAGACTAAGTTGTGTCAGTGATCGATTCTTTGGCTAAGGGACGTGACTCCGGCTTATATGCAGGGAATTAACTCACGACTCCCCATCTCTCTCTCTCTTCTCTCTTGGAAGAACGGGCTGTGTTTGTTTGTTTGTTTGTTGGTTTATCCCCTCTTTGTTTGGCTTCCCCCTCACACAAATTATACGTTACGCCTTTTGGACATTTAAACCCATGTTCTTGAACACGACTTGAACAATGTTATGCTTGGGCGTTTACATCACAATGTTTTTGATTTTCTAAATGTTTGTTTGCTGATAGGTTTGTGTATTTTTGGTTATTTTTTCTTTTCTTCACGATATTATTTAAAAGTATGAAAGAGATGTTACAATGGTTGATGTGTTTGTAGATGGGGGGCGTGGGGGGGGGGGGGGGGGTGGGGGGGGGGGGGGGGGCTGGATTTCTCTCATCTCTGCTGTCTCCTCTCTTATTTTTATTTTATTTTATACCACTTTATGTCACAGCAGATCTCTCTGCGTGAAATTCGGGCTGGTCTCCCGTGGAGAGCGCGTCGCCACAAGTGCAGCGCCTACCCATTATTTTTTGTTCCCTCAGGGATGATGTCTAAACACGACACATGTGTGCATGCTGGGTTTTAAAAAAATAATTTTGTCATCCGCTCCTACCGGCACACGATGGCCTGCTCTTCCGAAAGGCAGAACAGGGTTTTAACGTGTGCGCAAGGTTCTGCGTGCGTTCGCACACGGGGCCTCGGTTTCTAGTCTCATCCGAATGACTTTTGACATTCAGTTCGTTTTTTTCGTCAAACTGGGAAGAAAGGGCGAGGCTGGGTACGAAACCCAGATACTCACGGTTTACATATTGGCAGGTGAACGTCTTAAGCATCCTGCCACCGTCTTCCCTCATGCTCAGTTTTAACCTATTTGATCTATTTAATTATAATCTGTGTATTTGTCTTGACATTGATGTTCGGGTCAGTTAGGGATGGTGTGTTTGTTGCATACATATCTATCTCCTTTGTTTAAATCATTATCAATGTTATCTCTTTTGTTTAATTAAATGATTATCAATATATTTAGTGGGGATTAGGCGTTTGTTGGATGTACACCTGTCTCCTTTTTCTTTAAATCAGAAGTTGAACTTTTTATTGTAGGTGATGGCTGTTTTGCTTTCTTTTGTTTTATATTCTTGTTGATGTGTTCTTCTTTTTATGGGGGTGGGGGTGGGGGTGCTATTCCCTAGTCACGGCAAGGGCCGGATGAAAAAAAAGTATGCGAATGCTTACTCTGTTACCCTTGGAAAATAAAAGATTATTCATCCATTCATTCTCTCGATTCCGGTTCAAGGAGATATATTCCCCTGGAGTTAACATCTGTCATAATATTGAACATCATGAGGCCTTTGTTAAATTTGATCTGTGGTATAAGGGGAGAGATATTAAACTGGATATAGTCGGCTTCTAATAAGCTTGTCTTTTTTAAAAGGACCAGTTTAAGAGCACATGTATACAGACTCAGTAATGGTTTCATTAGATTTGCACTGGCAGAATCCAACAGTGTAGGAAGACAGTTTATTGATGATTGTATATAAGCTTGAAAGAACAGTTTCCTCGAATGAAAGTCAAGAAATTTTAATGCTTCATTTTAGTCAGCTGGTGTACTTTTTAGGACGTGTATTTGTATAGTTGGGATATATGGTAGAATAAGCTGAGATTTTCATCAATTGTTACTCCTAGAACCTTGTGGGGATGTTTGTTCAATTACTTTCTTTAAAAAAAAAAATGTAATTGACATAAGTTTGTGGGATAATTTTTGTCGCTTTTGTCTGGTGGTGATAAGCATGCATTTTGTTTTTTGGGATGTTTACAAACATGGTTTATTTCGGTCCTTTCCTCTGTTCATCTGACAGTACGTACAGCTGTTCTGGTGGTGCAGTGTGGAGACCTTCCTCTCCTCCCTTTCCAGGCCATAGTTTTATCGGTTAGCAGCTAGCAAGCTAGTCTTGGTGTTTTTTTTTTTAATTATTGAATCATTATATCTGGTGGGTAAAACTGGTCGCATAATAAAGAAACCTCACCATTGGTGAACCTGGAAAACTCTAGCTGAGAAGCAAATCCACCCCCCCAAAAAAAACCACACACAAAAAACCCCACCAAAACAAAACAATATCCCACCCAAAAAGCAAAACAAAACAAAACATGAACACGAAAAAACACCCTTCAAGCTTCAAGTGTGTATGGGCCCTTGTTAAGAAGCGAACACTTTCTCTGGTTCTTGTTTGAAGAATTTGAATCGTCTTTGCTTCACCCTTTTTATATTTTAGAGTTCTTTCCGTAGAACACTTTCCTTTTTATTGTATGCTGTGTTTTTATGTGTGTTATAGTGTGTATATACCATCTCACCAGAAGGAGTCAAAAGACTAGTGTCCAGCACTATGTGGCTGACATTTAAAACGTTTTTTTTTCTTATTTGTGTAGTTTCTTTTTGTTTGTCGTGACTGTTGTTATTGCCATCGTTGTTATTGCTGTTGTTGTGATGCTGGTGCTGTTGTTGCAGTATGTTACAAGCTAGCTTGATTGCCAGCTAGTCATACCATAACATACAGACGCCTATGAGGTGATTAGTATCGTAATGACTGTTTTTAAAACATGATTGTCATGCTGATAACTGTCGTTGGATTTTTGCTGTTTGTTTTATTTTCCTGGTTGTCTATTGTAAAAAAGTTTTTGATTTGTTTTTTTTTTTGCTGCTTATTTGATGTGAAAATGTGACTTATTATTTGTGTAAAATCAGAAAGCTGAATTATTGCTCTTTATTGAGACACTTGTATGTACACATGCGAAGGCATAGACTATAGATTTAATTATAATTATATACATATGTATCTACACCCAGACGCTCTCTTCCTCAGTGGAAACACACACACACAACACAACACACACACACACACACACACACACACACACACACACACACACACCACACACACACACACACAACACTTATACATTATTCCCTGGTTCATGTATTTAACATAAAAAAAAGAATCACAACAAACTTCAACAAAACATGATTTCATTTCTCTTGCAGTTACACAGTTCCATGGAATGCCAATTCCCATTCAGGGAGAAGACAAATGACGGGGAAAGTGACATTGAATAAGAATCAAACCCGGGTAAATAACAACAAAACGAAGACGTAGTGCAGCAGCCTGGGTTTAGCTACATGTGCTGTTTTAGAGGAGGTGGAGGAACATCTCCGTGTGTCGTGGAAAAAGGACCAGTACCCTGCAACACCGGACAGTAAATGAATGAGTATTATATCAATGATGATAGATATATCAATACATAAATGTATACGTACATGATGAAGTAAAGAAATGGAATAAACAAGTGACTGAGTGAGGTTTTTTTTTTTTATCAGCTGAGTATGTTGTAAGGCTACATATGAAACAGTAGATTTAAATTTTAATAGAATAATAAATAAGTAAATACATACATGAATAATTAAATAATAAATGAATGCCCCAATGCCCCAATCTAACACCATCCATCTATATATAATTATGTTACATATATACATACATAATACATACATACTCATACATACATACATATACATCATGCATACATGCAGCATGCATGCATGCATGCATGATGCATGCTATACATACATATAATACATACATACATACATACATTAATCATACAATACATACACACATACTTTTTTTTTATTCTTTTTTTTAAGGATAATGGAAAAATTTTGGTTTTGTATTTTTTTTCCCTCCGTCCCGGTGTGTAGGGGGTTTTAAAAAATTTTCCCCCCGGGGTCAAGGATTTCCCAAAATTTTTCTTTATAACAACAAATCTTGGATGGATGGTGAGAGGGAAAAAGATGCGAAAGAGTTTGGGGAAAATAGTTTGTAAAAAATTACAAAAGAGGGGGCACCAAAAAAAAAGAAAAACCCCCAACCACCACCCCCCACCCCCCCCACATCCCCCCATACCCCCCCCCTCCACCCCCCCCCCAACACAAAAACCCCCCCCCAAAATTCCCCCCAAAACCCCCAAAAACCCCCACCCCTCCCCCGGCCCCACCCCCCCCAAAAAACCCCACCCCCCCCAAAAAACCCCCACCCCCCCCAAAAACCCCCACCCACCCAAAAAACCCCCCCCCCCCCAAAACCCCCCCCCCCCCCCCCCCACCCACCCCCCCCCCCCCACCCCCCCCAACCCCCCCCCCCCAAAAACCCCCCCCCCCCCCCCCCCCCCCCCCCCCCCAAAAAAACCCCCCCCCCCAAAACCAACCCCAAAAAAACCCCCCCCCCCCCCCCCCCCCCCCCCCCCCCCCCCCCCCCCCCCCCCCCCCCCCCAAAACCCAAAAAACCCCCCCACCCCCACCCCCACCACCCCCCCACCACCCCAAACACCACCCCCCCCAAAAACCCCAAACCAAACCAAAACCCAAACCCCCCCCACCACCCAAACCCCACCCCCAAACCCCCAAAAACCCCAAACCACCCACCACCACCAAAAAACCCCCAACCCAAACCCCCACCCCCCACCAAAAAAAACCCCAAAAAAACCCCCAAAAACCCACCACCCAACCCCCCCCCCCCAAAAACCCCCACCCCCAACCAAACCCCCCACCCCCCACCACCCCAAAAACCCCCCCAAACACCAACCACCACCCCCAAAAACACCACCACCCCCCCAAACACCCCCACCACCCCACCAAACCACACCCCCCAAACCCCCACCACCACCAAACACCCCCACCCCCCCAAAAAAACCCCCCCCCCCCCCAAAAACCACCACCCAACACAACACCACCCCCACCACCTCCAACTAACAGCAAAGCACACAGAAGACCTGTCAGCAGCTATGTAGAGATTTATACGGTTTCCGCAATAGGACAGGAATTGGCGAGCTGTTCGGCATAGTGATGCTAGTTTGGCTGTCGTCGTTGCTGCGGTCGCGCACTTTGTGATAACGAGTGCCAGCAATGAATGGCCCAATGGGCGCCGAGGGACCCTCCACCCTGACCCTATCAGGGCAGCTTCGGTTTGAACATCCATCTGTCACTATGCTAGGAGAGAGAGACAGAGAGAGAGAGGGAGGAGTGGATTTGTACTTTTTTGTTAACGGTTTGTTGCTTGGGGGGCGGGGCGTGGGGGGTGTGTGCGGGGGAGTGGGCGGGGTGGACGGGAATAGTCATAGTGTGTTTTAGAACGTTCATTTATATTTATCCATTCATTTATTCATTTATTTACTTTATTCAATCATTCGTCATTTGTCTGGTTTGATTTGGTTAGTGGGTTTGTTTGTTTCTTTCTTTACTTTTATTTTCTCGTTTCTTTCTTTCTTTCTTCTTTTTTAGCTGATGATAATGAATAAGCACATCGTGCGCATTTTTTTTCATAATCACCAGAGAGTTCCGTGTCGTATGCAGTTTCTGTATATTTATCATCTGGTTGCGCACCGACAACAATGGCCTATACTCTTCGAAAGAAGAACTCAGGGTTTTAGTCGTGCGCAGAGATGTTCTGCGTGGCAGATTAGCATATCCACCAGGGGGCTCTCTGTTTACTAGTGTCTCATGTGAGGACTAATTGTCTTAACTCATTGCAACTTTTGTTGTTCTGGGGATGATCGCACGGTATTGTTCTAGTGGTTAGAGCGCTGTTCTCGTGACTCTCTGACGGCTTGCGATCGAGCTACCAAGGACACATGTGGTTTTTAAGGAAGGATTATCTTTTAGCCGTGGAGTTATCACCATTAGTATTGATTTCCGCTCCCCGCCTTTTTTTGTTGGTCTGGTGTGATATTCGGAGACAGTGTGTTTGCTGTTAGGGTTCATAGTCTCCAAATGAGAGTAAAGGAATATTATAAATGTGAAATTGGTCTTGTATATGGAGAAATGGCACCGTTTTTGTGTGTGATGTGCTGAGGCTTGTATGACGTTCTATGTGTGTGTGTGTGTGTGTGTGTGGGCTTGTGTGTGTCTGTGTGTGTGTTGTGTGATGTGTGAGATACTTGTCGTGTGTTTTGTGTGTTTTTCGGTTTTGTCTGTGTGTGTGTGTTTCTGTGTGCTCCTGTATGTGTTTTGTGTGTCTGTGTGTCGTGTGTGTCTGTGTTGTGTTTGTGTGTCTGTGGTATGAATGATGTGTCTGCAAGTGTCTGTATGTCTCATGTGCCTGTGTGAGTGTGCTTTACGCCAAAGTAATTTGTTGAACATCTTATGGTAGTTAATACATACGTTTTCCGCCCCGCCGCTGCGCGCGCGCGCACACATTCACTAACAAATTCAAGCTCAAACTTGAAGGCTAGCTATACTGCACTTGTGTGTAGAAACTCCTTGGCCAGGAATTCGTGAGAATTTGACTGAGGAATTTGTTGTGGATGGAAGAGAACCTAGGGATGTTGGTTACTCTGGATCACAGCTCTTCACCACCATCCTGATTTACGCTCCTTGCCATGCTGAATCACACAAAAACTCATGCATAAATGCACCCTGCACGCAGAACATGCGAACATAAGTATACATACGCAGACGACAGGCGCGGTATGCATCGATTACACAACTATTTATATATATCTATATCTATAGTCTAATCTATCTATCTATCTATTATCTTCTTTCTATCTATCGTAATATTTCTTCTAAAAAGATCAATCTATCTATTATCTATTATCTATCTACTCTCTATCTAGCATATCCTATCTATCTATTGTTCTCATCTATCTATCTATCTTTGCTAATACTATATTATCATTACTATAATATATCATATTTTATATTATATATAACTAGTATTATATTTATTCTATATTATATATAGTGTGTAGTGTGGTGTGGTGGGTATTGTCATTATATACATATGCCTATTGAGATAGTGATATAGAGTATAGATAAATCTTATGTGGTTTTTATATTATTTTATTAATATTAACATTTTTGCAATATTACAAACTTGTAGCATGTTTGCTTTTGCATGCATTATGCCCCCTTCCCGTGCCCAATGACAGCAAAGTTTCACAAAACAAACACACATCGCTGCTCCCACACGCACGCAGGGCACGGCAACATACACTACCTCCCACCCCGTACACCGTATAAATGCACGCATTTACACACACACGCGCGCATCCCACCCAAGCACACACACACACCCCACACCCACACGAAGTTAGGTTAGTAACGCCGTTTTAAATTTTTTTTGTGGATAACTCGGCCTTGAGACAAAAATTCCCAAATGAAGTTCTAAAAAACAAAAATACAGACAGTGTGTGGTGTGCGCGATATTGCTGTTTGGTGTGTGTGTGTGTGTTTTGTGTTGTGTGTGTGTGTGTGTCGTGTGTGTGTGTGTGTGTGGTGTGTGGTTGCGTGTGTGTGTGTGTGTGTGTGTGTGTGTGTGATTTGTGTGTGTGTGGTTGTGTCTGTCTGTCTGTGTGCGTGCTTGTGAGTGCGTGCTTTCCATGCGTCGTACTTATTTGCACCCATTTTTTCGTCCATGTGTCTGGGTGTCTATGTGTGTAGTTTTGGGTGCGTGCATCCCCAAGAAATCCCACGAATGTGGAATGATATCTGTTATGTGGCTGTGTTAAAAATCATTGCCTGTGCGTCTTTATAATAATTATGTTTTTTGCAATGTAATGGTTTCCCCCTTCCCCTCTTCCGTCCTATCCTCCCCTCTCCCTCGTAACCCACTCTCTTTTTTATTAATCCATTATCTATTACTGTCACAGACCCATGCCAGACAGTGCAGTCTCTCATGAGTCTGGCTACAAGCAAAAGATTAAAAGGCAGGTCACCTGGTACGTTGAAAGGACAGGGTGGACCCTTTTTGACAGAGAGAGGGAAAGGGAATAATAGAGAGAGAGGAGAGGAGAGAGAAGTAGGAGAGAGAGAGGAGAGGTGGAGGAGAGTGGGGTGGGAGGGGGGGGGAGGGAGGGAGAAGAGAAGAGAGAGAGAGAGAGAGAGACGAGACGAGAGTGAGAGAGATGATGAGAGAAGGAGAGAGAGAGAGATGAGAGAGAGTATGAAAAGAGATTGAGAGGTGTAGAGTAGAGATGGTACGGAGGGAGAAGAGTGAGAGAGAAGAGAAGGGGAGAAAAAGAGGATGAGAGAGAAGAGGAGAAGAAAACAAAGACAGAGAGACAGACAGGAGACAGGACTAAGAAGACGAGATCACTAGAAAAGACGACAGACCCCGAGACAGGACAGACAGACACGACAGATAGACAGACAGACAGACAGAGAGAAAAACGGAGAGGAGAAGATGAGAGAGGAGAAGAAGAGAGATGAGAGAGGGACAGATCAAGGAAAGCGTATGACGGAGAGGCCAAGGGCGTGAATGCGGTTAAGAAGTAGAGGGGAGAGACTAGAGGAGAGAGAGGAGAGAGATGGGACGACAGACGACAGACAGACAGAACAGACAGACAGACAGACACAGAGACAAAAGACAAGAGCAGACAGAAGACAGACAGACAGCAGGGCACAGACAGAGACAGAGACAGAGACAGAGAAGACCCTCAGAGAGGAGACAGACCGACAGACAGCAGTGAGACAGACAGAGACAGAGACGAGCAGACAGACAGAGACAGACAGCAGACACGACAGACGCAAAAAAGGTGGAAAAGGCAAAAACGCTTCAGAGGGACAAAAAAAACACACAAATCAAACAAAAAAAACAACTCAAGTCTTTAAGTTTTGAATTGAGGAGAAAAAAAATCCAAGCGTATTGGTAACGTACAATGAGCTTGGCAAAGGTTTGTGTCTTCTTTTTTTTCTTTGATTTGAAATGAGCTAGACCTAATTTCTTTTACGTCTTTCTATATGTCATAGTCTAGCTTTTATTCTACACAGTTCCAAGCTCTTACTCTGTGGGGTTGAAAGGCTTTTGTTTGCATGGTACTTGTTGGCTGTAACTCGATATGCAGAATTTGGTGTGAAAAGCTGGTTTCTGGTGTTATAGAATATAGGCATATGATTGACTTTATTGATGCGGTCTCTCTTCATTTTTTTTTGTGGATCGATGTTTTTGCTTGGTTTTATTTTTTCCTTTGAGAGAGAGAGAAAGGAGAGTGGGAGGTTGTGTGTGTGTGTGTGTGTGTGTGTGTGTGTGTGTGTGTTTGTGTTGTGTGTGTGTGTGTGTGTTGTGTGTGTGTGTGTGTGTGTGTGTGTGTGTGTTGTGTGTGTGTGTGGTGTGTGTGTGTGTGTGTGTGTGTTTTTCTGTGTGTGTATGTGTGTGTGTGTGCGTTGCGTGGGGCGTGTGTGTGTGTTTGCGAGTGTGTGTGTGTTTGCAAGTGTGTGTTGTGTGTGTTTGCTTGTTTGCTTGTTTTTGTGTGTGTATGCGTGTGTGGGTGTTGTGGAACTTCTTGAAGTGTTATAATGTGAAAGATACCTACTCTGAGTTCGTAGTATGAATTCCTTTATGGGCAGTTTTTATACTTTGAGATTGTACAAGTGCAATCAAATGGAGAGAGAGAGACACAAATAGATACAAAAATGACGAACAGACAGACAGTCCGACAGACAGAGACTGACAGACAGACAGATACACACACACGCACACTCACGCGCACACACGCACTAGCATACACAAGCACAAACACCCCACAGACACAAACATGCGCACACACGCATACACACAATATGCACACGCACACACACACACACACGCACGCACATACAAAACACGCACACACACACACACACACACACACACACACACACACACACACACACACACACACACACACACGCGCGCGCGCGCGCGCGCGCGCGCAAACACACACACACAATCTTGGCTTGTAACCCACATGAATTTCAAACGGGTTTCTCTGTGAAATAACAAAATATTTAGATTAAACTGCATTGAATTGACTCATACACTCCACGCATGCACGCACGCAATCTATCTTATCCTTATTTTCTCATTGTCACACAACACACACCACACACACACACACCACACACACACACACACACACACACACACACACACACACACACACACACACACACACACACACACACACACACACACACACACACACACACACACAGAAGCGGCGCGCTTTCCTCCCCTGTCAAAAACATTCATATTGATGGATATCAAGGTACTTATTTCTTTTTCTCACACCAAGGAGGACAATACCAGAAAACGAGAAGCAGTTGGCCAAAATAAAACAACAAAAACAAAAAAGGGCAATAACAACAACTTGAAAGGATAAAACTGGATTACGTGATATGGCTTGTCATAGCTGCATAGGCTGGTTGGGTTCCAATACAAAGCTCATGGAGTTTGGAAAGAAAAGGGTGGCGTCTACATGTCTGATTGCCTCTATGTTTTTATGGGGGGAGTCTAGTTGTCTGTCTGTCTCAGTGTTTTTCTGTCTGTCTGTTTGTTTTTGTCTGACTGACTGACTGACTGACTCTGTGTATGTCTAACTGTCTGTCTGACTGGCTGACTATCTGTCTGTCTTTCTGTTTGTTTGTCTGTCCATCTGATCGACTTTCTGTCTATGTATCTGCCTTGCTCAAGTCTCTTCCTAAGTCTAATGCGGTATGGTGTCTTTTTTCTTTATGTTTAAAGGAAATCTTTTTTTCCTTGCAGAATTAACATCGATACTGACTCCACTTCCTTGGAGGGTTTTTCAATGACAACATAAACCGAGGTCTCGTTTCGTTTTGGTTTCATTGCGATCGCGCTCAGCAGAACGTGTTGTACACACATGTAGTAATAACTCTAGGTATCTTCTGTTACAAAAAACCCCAAAGAAAACCAACTTAACAACCTACAGCCCCTACTGTAAAGACAATTACGAACATAACGCACCATGCACCTTGCAATAATGCAGAGAAAGGTTTTGATTACGTTCTATTAGGTTTCTAACCTATCATATATCAATAAAACCCATGGCATGAAGAAGAAAAAAAAGCAAGTAAATGTCAGTACTGGCAGCTAGAGCCTGAAATAAAAAATGACCGTTCAAGGAGTCTTTACTTTAAATTGATTGAAGGTAGAAGTCGTGTGAAGTATGGTGTATACAGGGGGTCAGGAGGTTCGGTGCTACATAAGAGCTATACTAGGCTATGGATCTATCGTCTCTCTTTCCAGTCAGACCGTGCCTCATTGATTGCAGTCTAAAAGAGATATAGATTAGAGTCCACTACCTCAATTGACTCTAGGCAGGGGTTGTATCGGGTGGTGGTGGAAAGCTAGGGTGTTGGGGGTGGGTGGGTAAGGGGGGGCTGTGTGTGACTGGGAGGGTTTGTGGCAGCGTTTTGAAGATCGTGCCCCTTTGTGTGGTGTATTATTGCTATTACCTTACCCTGGATGAAAGCTCTTTTAGAAAGAGTAGAGTGCGCTTGGTATGGTTTTTTTTTGTTGTTGTTAGCTATCAATACTGGCAGTTTGGTTTTGTCTGTTTATTTGGGTTTGAGTTGTTGTGTGTGCGTGCGTGCGTGCGTGTTTGTGGTGGTGTGTTTTGTGTGTGTGTGTGGGGGGTGTGTGTGTGGTGTTTTGTGTGTGTGTGTGTGGGGTGTGTGTGTGTGGTGTGTGAGTGTGAGTGACTGTGTGTGTATTCGCGTGTGTGTATGTGTTTGTTCGTTTGTTTTGTTTGTTTGTTTGTTTGTTTGTTTGTTTGTGTGTGTGTGTGGGGTGTGTGTGTGGTGTGTGTGTGTGTGTGTGTGTGTGTGTGTGTGTGTGTGTGTGTGTATGTGTGTGTGTGTGTGTTGTGTGTGTGTTGTGATATGTGTGTGTGTATGTATGTATGTATGTAGATGTATGTATGTATTTATTATGATGTATGTATGTAATGTATTATGTATGTAATGTTTGTAGATGTGTATGTATGTATGTATGTATGTATGTAGTATTTTATGTAGTTATGTAGTATGTTTATGAATCATGTATGTATTATGTAGTATGTATGTATGTATGTATGTATGTATGATATTATGTATATGTATGTATTATGTATGTATGTATGTATGTATGTATGTATGGCATAATGTATGTATTGTGTGTATGCAAATATGTAAGTTGAAATAGAATTATGGATAAGTGTGGATTGAGTTGAAGCTTTATGGAGTGCATTAAAGTGTCTGAATAAATTGCTCTTTAACACTTTCATTCCTTTGTTCCTTTATTTTTTTCTTTCTTTTGGAAATGACTCCGAAACTCTTCTAAGCGCATCTAAATATATAATGGTGACTGAACAGAAGTATAGGGTTTTCAAAATTGGTTTGACAGAATAATTATTAAGTTTAAAACAAATCTTTATTCAAAAAAGAAGAGTAGTAATATCAAAGCATGCATTCAAAGCAAAAAAACCCCCCCCCCCCCAAACAAGCTGATAGTTTAGATTGTTCTCTGACATGCAACATTTGAATGGTCTCAGTTTGACTGTAAAATTTTATTTATTAATTTTTCTATTTATCTATTCATTTATTAATTTAGTTTTTTTTCTCTGAAGATAATAGAATAAACAGTCATGTGCTTTTTTATACCAATCTCCGTATGCATGCAGTTTCATAAAATTGTGTCACCCACTCCCACCAAACCCACATAGCCTACTTTTCCGAAAGGTGGAACAAATTTTAACGTGTGCGCAAAGATGATAATAATGCTACAGAGAATCAAGTCTCAGTAACACCATACCACAATAATAACGACTGGGTAACTAACTAAACTCATTTACGATAATACAACAATAATACGACAGAAGAAAGGATATTCACCACCCCTAACACTCTAGTTCTTACCAACAACACAAAACCGCTTCAAAACATTCCTTTTACACTAACCTTTTTTCTGTTTTCAAAATCCCAAAACCAAACCCGTGAAAAGAAACAACAACAATCAGGCGCCTCCTTGTCACAACACACGAGGAAGAAGAGGAAGAAGAAGACGAAGACGAAGACAGCAACGACACCCTATAAAATCCCACACCACCTGGGGTTGATCACGCACGATCCCTGGGATCCAAATCCCAATCCCTCACGCATACATGCCCCGAAGACTGTCTGGTCGTCAGGCCGACAGTATCAGCGGTGATCAATAGCCTAACGCGACCTGCTACCCGGGGTAGCTTGTGTCTCGATCAGCTCTATAAGCGCTACCGGTACAATCCAATTTCGGGTCTCTCTCTCTCTCCCCTCCCTACCCCCCACTAACCCCCACCATTTGCCGTGTTAGGGTACCGTTAAACTGAAACAGTTCCTCCCGCCACCCCCCTGCCTTGAATATGTACTCCCCGGGGATAGAAGAGAAGGAGGAGGAGGAGAAGAAGTGGGACATTGGAAAAGTGAAGGTTTATCTGCTTCTGCAGTATGCTATTTTGGGGCATTTGGTAATGTTTAATATTGGAATCGTTTGGATCAATAAATTATCACGTATAGTTTGTGTGCATTCTTTGTATTATATTGCATTGCATTGTGTTTGTACTTCATTGTATTGATTTGTTGAATTGTATTGAATTGCATTTCTATTGTGTGTGTGTGTGTGTGTGTGTGTGTGTGTGTTGTGTGTGTGTGTGTGTTGTGTGTGTGTGTGTGTGGTGTGTGGTGTGTTTGTGTGTTTGTGTGTGTGTGTGTTTGTGTGTGTGTGGTGTGTGTGTGTGTGTGTGTGTGTGTGTGTGTGTGTGTGTGTGTGTGTGTGTGGTGTGGAGGGGGGGGGGGGGGCGGTTGTTCTTTAGATTTTTTTGGGTTATTTGTTCTTCCTGGCACAAATGGCCTACTTTTCCTAAAACAAAAGCAGACCGTGGTTTTAACTTGTGCTCAAATTGTTGTGTGTTTCAGATCAGGGCCTGGGTTTACAGGCTCATTCAAAGGATTGGGGGGGGGGGGGGAGAGTAAGTAAGCACTGATGTTAACCCTAAGGGAAAAAATATCTCCTTGAACAGGCGTCTCGGTGATGGCTCAAACTAAAGCTCGATCCCAGTCGGTCAACTCGCAAGCACAATGCTCTAACCACTAAGCTACAAAATACCTCCACAACTTCTCCTGTTTCCTGACATTCCCAAATCGAAAAACTGAAAAAAGAGGCTGTACGCAGTAAAACAAAGTTTCTGAACTGCAGTATATCGATTATTTTTTTTTTGTCCAGGGGTTAAAAACGAGACAGAGGAACCGGTTCAAACCAGTTTAAAAGACATTATGTCTTCAGTTGTTCCAGACCTTTGCTCTTCCCTCTCCTTCCTTCCCTCCCTCCCTCCCTCACGTATACCCATTCCTATCTTCTCTTGAGTGCATGCAACGCCTTGTCTGTGCTGTCGTTAAATGGATTTCGTTGTTATTAACTGGATTAAGACAATCAACTACGAGAACCTGGTCAAAAAAGTTCATTGAAATTGTTTTCAAACCGCGACACATATCGTTTTCTTTATCACGACTTATGAAAACGTGACCCCAAATGAATGACAATAAAAAGATTATTCCAGGAGCAAAAAAGCTCTGCTGAGAGATATGAGCATAAAATGAGTTGGCCCCTACTCCCTAAATTCTTTTTTATATTGTTGTTTTTCCCGATTAGCAAGCCTCATAAAGACATTAGAAATTCTCAGATCTGGAATCGTTTGTATTGCCATTGGCAGTTTTGTGCTTTGGCAGCCCGCATGATAATAAAGCACAGATTTTTGTCTTTTTTTGGTTTTGTTTGTTTGTTTGTATTTACTAGAAACGTTTTAGACTAGAGAGGAGTTCTTATCTCCGTTGATCCTGTCCACTTCACGACAGTAATCTCTTTAAGACTCAATGCTCCTCCTACTTCCCTCCTCCCCCTACCTCCCACCCCTACCCTACCTTTACCCTCTTAATCCTAGGATAGTGCTCCTCTCTCGTTTCCTTAATCCACACACCCTTTATTCTGTATGTGTGTGGGAAGGGGGGGGGGGGGGGGGGGGGGTTGGTGTCTTTTATTCGTCCCAGGAGTGAAGAACTGTTTACCAGACTTCTTCATCCGTGTGCCTCACCCTGGATCTTTACGACATATCTTTTCTACAATGCTGTTTCATCCATCAGTGTGTGTGTGTGTGTGTGTGTGTGTGTGTGTGTGTGTGTGTGTGTGTGTGTGTGTGTGTGTGTGTGGTGTGTGTGTGTGTGTGTCTGTGTGTGTCTGTGTGTGTGTGTGTGTGTGTGTGTGTGTGTGTGTGTGTGTGTGTGTGTGTGTGTGTGTGTGTGTGTGACAGCTGTATTAGTTCCGAGTCTCATTCAAAAGTCTAGCACCCAGACCACCATTAGAGGAGGGGGGGGGGGGGGGGGGGGGGGGGGGGGGCACGGCAGTTTCGACTTAAACGGGGGATCAAACTCGCACTTTTGGCTTTTCAGGCTGGCGCGTAACTTCTAGACTACCTATCTACAAAATAGGTATAAGTCTCTTCCACTTAACTGACGTTGGGTCTAAGAACAAAACGAGATAATATACCCAGACCTGAATATGACATGGGTGGAGGGTGGGGTAGGTGAGGGCTGAGTATTGTACTTCTGCTTCGTTAGGTAGTTCATCCTTCCAGAGTTAATCTCCCTCTTTCTACCCCCCCCCCCCTACCTCCCTCCCTAAATCTTCTTCGAGAGTTAACCACCACCACCACCACCACCACCACCACCACCACCACCACCACCACCCACCACCACCACCACTCTTCTCCTCGTCCCTCCTTCCGTCCCCCCACCCTTAGTTTTACTGTAACCCGTTCACACGTAGACCCCTTTTTATTTTGTGTGGGAGAACACCTATTGTGTTCCTGATTTTTATTCTGTTTCTGCCTGTCTGTCTGTTTATCTGTGTGGCAGTCTGTCTGTGTCACTGTCTCTGTCTGCCTCTGTCTCTGTTTCTATCTCTGTCTGTCTGTTTGTGTCTGCATCTATGTCTGTAAGTGTCTGTCTGTATATCTGTCAGTCTGTCTGTCTGTCTGCCTCTCTCTCTCTCTCCTCTCTCTCTCTCTCTCTCTCTCTCTCTCTCTCCTCTCTCTCTCTCTCTCTCTCTCTCTCTCTCTCTCTCTCTCTCTCTCTCTTACACGAATGCACTCATGCGCGTGAGCACACATGTACACAGACATACACACATGCAAGCACGCATGTGCATATGCACACAAACACATGGACACACACACATACACAAACACACATAGACATACACGCACGCACGCACGCACGCAAGCACGCACTCACACACACACACGCACGCACGCACTCACACACACACACACACACACACACACACACACACACACACACACACACACACACACACACACACACACACACACACACACACACACACACACACTATTTTAATCGATACAGTGGGTTCGTGTGTATCGATTTATATGCCTATGGATCGGGTAGAGTTCGTTCGTGTCAGGGAATAATGTCACAGGTAGCTAGAGAAGAACTTACCTTGGTGTCACGAAAGTCACTACTACACTAGCTTTTTGTATTAGTTCCTCTGTCTTTTTTCTTCTTCTTCTTTGTGTTGTTGTAGGGGGGGTGGGGGGGTGGAGGGTAGGACGGTGAGAGGGTGTCTGATGATTCATAATTATGCGGACGTGCGATTATTATCTCTGTTATTTGTTCCAGTATCATCTGATTCTTTCAATTCAAAGACGATGGAATCAGGACCCATGTGGGATTTTTTTGGTTGTATTTCCAGTTCCTCTGTTCAGTTTATCTGTTCACACTGGAACACAATGACCTGCACATTCGCTAGACAGAACAGGTCTTAACGCGTGTGCAATATATATATAATATATATAATGATATATACATATATTTCTATATATGAATATTGCTTATCTGTAAAGGTTTAAAGACGAATTGAAACTGTTACACAGACATAAATTGAACCTTTTTTTTAACGAAGGAAACGAAATTTTATTTCCTGAGGGTAATAGAATAAGTACAAGACAAGTATGTCAGCAAAATGAATCGTAATTGTCACAGTAAAAAATGAGACACAATATAAAAAAGGGCTCAAGAATAGAAACGAGGAAGACAGCACGAAAGACAGGGGAAGACGAAAGAAAGAAAAATCCAGACAGAGAACCAGAAAAAAGAAGGAAAGAAAGAAAGAAGGAAAGAAAGAAGGAAAGAAAGAAGGAAAGAAAGAAAGAAAGAAAGAAAGAAAGAAAGAAAGAAAGAAAGAAAGAAAGAAAGAAAGAAGGTGGAAATAAAGAAAGACAAAGGTTGGGAAACCTAAATTGAACCTGTTACACACACTCATACACGAACTGTGCCTGTTACACAAACATAAATTGAACCTGTCACACACACTCATACACGAACTGTACCTGTTACACAACATAAATTGAACCTGTCGCAGAGACACGAATTATACCTGTTACAGAGACATGAACTGCACCTGTTACACAACATAAATTGAACCTGTTACACAGGCACGGATTGCTCCTGTTACACAGACATAACTTGAACCTGTTACACAGACACGAATTGTACCTGTTACATAGACATAACTTGAACCTGTTACACAGACACGAATTGTACCTGTTACACAGACATAAATTGAACCTGTCACACAGACACAAATTGTACCTGTTACACAGACATAAATTGAACCTGTTACACAGACATAAATAAATTGAACCTGTCACACAGACACGAATTGTACCTGTTACACAGACATAAATTGAACCTGTCACACAGACACGAATTGTACCTGTTACACAGACATAAATTGAACCTGTTACACAGACATAAATAAATTGAACCTGTCACACAGACACGAATTGTACCTGTTACACAGACATAAATTGAACCTGTCACACAGACACTAATTGAGCCTGTCACACAGACACGAATTGTACCTGTTACACAA
>JASPKP010001594.1:25000-27618 GCA_030674155.1 Stramonita haemastoma | reverse complement strand
AAGAACATGAACAAGGCAGAAACAAAGATAGATAGATAGATAGATAGATAGATAGATAGATAGATAGATAGATAGAGAGAGAGAGAGAGAGAGAGAGAGAGAGAGGAGAGAGAGAGAGAGAGAGAGAGAGAGAGAGAGAGAGAGAGAGAGAGAGAGAGAGAGAGAGAGAGAGAGAGAGAGAGAGAGAGAGAGAGAGGAGAAGAGAGAGAGAGAGAGAGAGAGAGAGAGAGAGACAAGGCAAGGCAAGGCAAGGCAAGGCAAGGCAAGGCAAGGCAAGGCAAAATTCTTTTATTCGAGGATAATAGATAAGCACTCATGTGCTTTTTTACATCCAGTCCCCGCCCTTTTCAGAGAGAGAGAAGAGAGAGAGAGAGAGAGAGAGAGAGGAGAGAGAGAGAGAGAGAGAGAGAGAGAGAGAGAGAGAGAGAGAGGAGAGAGAGAGAGAGAGAGAAGAGACACAGAGACAGAGACAGAGAGAGAGAGACAGAGGAGAGAGAGGAGAGAGAGGAGAGAGAGAGAGAGAGAGAGAGAGAGAGAGAGAGAGAGAGAGAGAGAGAGACAGACAGAGACAGAGACAGAGACAGAGAGACAGACAGAGACAGAGACAGAGAGAGAGAGAGAGAAAAGAGGGAATTCCCATCACAGAATTTTCAGAAGGGGATTTTTATGATTGTTTACATGGACAAGCCCCCGGGATTTCCACAGAGGAGGAGGAAGGTTACAAAAGAAGTGCTTTGATAAGTACTACTTCACCCATGTTTATATTGGTTATCATGTCTTCATCTTTACTTTGCGATGGCATTGTTATGACTTTTGACCCAACACTCCACGAGGAGTCTTCATAATGATGATCATATTTTCTCCTTTGAATTTTCTGGTATTGTGGTGTTTGTATTGTGTTGTGTTGTACAGATTGTGGTGCTGCATCTCACTAACTTTCTTTTTTACTCGTGTATTATATTGGGTATCGAACGCACGCGCATACGTATACGTTAAATCCTGTTCCGCTTTTCGAAAGAGTAGGCCATTGTGTGCCTGTGGGAACAGATGACAAAATTAAAAAAAACTGCGCACACATGGAGACTGGATGTAAAAAAAGAAAAAGCACACGAGTGCTTATTCCATTATCCTCGACATAAAACAATAAATAAATGAATAGATTAATTAATAAATAAATAAATAAATAAATAAATAAATAAATAAATAAATAAATAAATAAATAAATAAATAAATAAATTTTCTCTCCCCAGTTTAACACTGTTTTTGTAACTTAAAAAAACATTAGCCCCCCCCCCCCCCCCCCCCCTCCCTCTCCTTGACACATTAAAAAAAGAATCATACCACACTCTAGATTCAGAAGACAGCATCAGAGAGTGAACTGGCCTTGGGTGGAACAATTTGTAACGGAAAGCAGAGGACCGTGGGGAGTGGAGGAAGCTGGTTACAAAGTCTTCAGTGGTGCTCCCACGATTCGGGGGACAGGTAAAGGTGAAGTTTAGGTTAGTTATGATTTCAGGCTTAATTGGAAATGAGGTTCTGATTAATTAGAGTTTTTTTGGGGGGTTGATTACAAAAGAACCCAACATGAAACAACATACAACAATCCCTGGCATTATTCCGGGAGACTGAGGGTAGAAATTAGGGGGGTGTAGGGTGTAGGGTGTGGGGTGTGGGATGTAGGGGTGTGGGGTGTGTAGTAAGCTAAGAGAGATGAAAACACGGGATGGGTCAGTTCTGACCAGTGTCCTCTCCTTTTCTGTGGCCTGTGTTGGCGGTCTCTCCCACAGAATATATTATTATGCTATATCAAATGGGCTTGCATTTTTCTGCGTCGTATTTGGATTAATCTGTTGCCTTGAGGAGGGTGAATTTTTGAGTAAGCTGGTTCATTTTTGCGCGTTGAAGATTCGGCCGGAAGGTGTGTGTTGTGTGGTGTGTGTGTGTGTGTGTGTGTGTGTGTGTGTGTGTGTGTGTGTGTGTGTGTGTGTGTGTGTGTGTGTGTGTCTGTTCTGTCTGTCTGTCTGTCTGTCTGTCTGTCTGTCTGTCTGTCTGTCTGTCTGTCTGTCTGTCTGTCTGTTTTGTGTGTTTTGTGTATGTGTGTGTGTATGTGTGTGTGTTTGTGTGTACGTATGTTAGTGTTTGTGTGTGTTTGTGTGTGTATTTTGTGCGCGCGTGAGTGTGCTTGTGTAATTGTGAGTGCTTGTGTGTTTAAGTGTGTTTGGTGTGTGTTTGTGTGTGTACACATTTTGTACACGTAAACGAGCACTTACATATACGTATATATCATACTCACACATACATCGGATATAAAGTAAGCATTGCTTATAGTTCAGAGAGAGAGAGAGAGAGAGAGAGAGAGAGAGGAGAGAGAGCAGAGACAGAGACAAGAGACAGAGAGACACAGAGAGAGAGAGACAGAGAGAGAGACAGAGAGAGACAGAAACAGAAACAGAGAGAGACGAGAGAGAGAGAGAGAGAGAGAGAGAGAGAGAGAGAGAGAGAGAGAGAGAGAGAGAGAGAGAGAGAGAGAGAGTGAGAGGAGAGAGAGAGAGAGAGAGAGAGAGAGGAGCAGAGTCAAATTAGGGATGGGCTTTCTCCGATCTGTCTTCGCCTTCTCG
>JASPKP010001594.1:12500-15000 GCA_030674155.1 Stramonita haemastoma | reverse complement strand
TAGACTACAGCGGCGGCTCCTTTTCCTCTTATCTGGGCTTTAATGATTTTAAGTTTTACAGATTCAATGACAGTTTTGCTAACCTCCAAATTCTTAGTTTTGTGCAGAGAGTGATACAAAAACCAGTCATCAGGGGTGGGTATGTTAAGTTTAAGGGGACGGGATAGCTCAATGGTCAGAGTGTTCGCTTTCCCCCAGTCAAGTTAAGCAGCTGGAGCGTGGTTGCCAATTGGATGAGTGACCGTTTGCGCACCTTGGCTACAGTAGAGTTCCCCCATTTCACCCAGCTGTAAATGGGTACCTGTCCTCTTAAAGGTAAGGGAAGGTACAGCAGCAAGGCAGAGGAGATGTGAAGGCCGCCCTCAATATACTGGCCCCTAGAGAAGCTGAGGTCTCTGATGCCTCGCTCCCCTACGACCACATAGGTCATGGGACACCTCTACCCTTTACTTTTTAAAGTAGAAAAGACATCAAAACATATTCAGTTAGCTGATGTAAAACAAATATTATTTCATCGTGAGAAAAAAACTTAATCAGGCTAAAGGCTCTTTTGTGATTGCCTACTTTTTTTTTCAAAAGCATCACTTAGATTGCTGATTTCACGAAGAATAGACAAAATGCTACCTGCTGTGCCTGCCACTGTAAAAAGTAAAAGTAAAGGTGTTCCATAACCTATGTGGTCATAGGGGAGCGAGGCACTAGAGACCTCAGCTCAAAAACCAATAGCCAGTGAGTTGGTGGTGGTGGTGTTGTTGTTGTCGTTGTGCGTTCCCCAGCTTAACACCCTGGGGGCCACCCACAATGGGTACTCTGACTCACTCCTCCCACCCGGGTATCACTGTCAGATAAGAAGTACACCGGATAAGAAGTTTACCTGTATGACTGTTTTCAAGCACCTCGCCATATAGGCAGCCATACTCCGACTTCGAAAGATTTTTGTCTCCTCTAAAGAAGAGTGCAGGTTGCTAATAATTATGTTAAGAGCTTTGTCATGGCTGAAGGCAAACTCAACACAATATTTTACAACATAACAATGATTTTAATGCAGACCTTGGCAATGAGCTGACATCAATAACTGACACAGACCTAAAAAAAAACAAAAAAAAACCCTCAAAACTAAGTTTTAAAAAATCAACAACAACAAGACTATTGACACCGTCCTGACACCATAACTGTCACGAGGGAGGGAGGGACATGCCTCCCCCCCCCCCCCCCCCCCCTTTGAAGATGGTGGGGGGGGGGGGGGCGGGAGGGGGAGCAGCAGGAAGGTGGAGAGAGAGAAAAAACAACAACACAACCAACAAAGAGAAAAAGTTGTGAATGAATTGTGTCTGCAGCGGCACAAGGAGGACAAGGTGCGCTCAAGAGGCTTAGCCCTGTGTTTACCTGCTCAGCTGTGCTGCCCAGAGTTCTCTACCTTGTCATCACATACACCGCTTCTTCTTTCCTCCCTTCCCCCGCACCCCACACTACCCCACCCCCCATACCCTCCACCCCTTTCCCTCCCCACCCCACCTCTCTCTGTCTCTCTGTCTCTCTGTCTCTGTCTGTCTCTGTCTCTCTGTGTCTCTGTCTCTGTCTCTGTCTCTGTCTCTGTCTCTGTCTCTGTCTCTCTCTCTCTCTCTCTCTCTCTCTCTCTCTCTCTCTCTCTCTCTCTCTCTCTCCTCTCTCTCTCTCTCTTTTGATCAAGGGCCGGATGAAAAAAAGTATGTAATGCTTACTCTGTTACCCTTGAAAAATAAAGATTATTCATTCATTCATTCATTCATTCATTCTCTCTCTCTCTCTCTTCTCTCTCTCTCTCTCTCTCTCTCTCTCTCTCTCTCTCTCTCTCTCTCTCTCTGTCTCTGTCTCTGTCTCTGTCTCTCTCTGTCTCTGTCTCTGTCTCTCTGTCTCTGTCTCTCTCTATCTCTCTCTCTCTCTCTCTCTCTCTCTCTCTCTCTCTCTCTTCTCTCTCTCTCTCTCTCTCTCTCTCTGTGTCCTGAACTCCTCCTACCTTCTTATTTTTAATCCCCCTCCCCTTCACTTATGAAGTTGCGTGGGCGGGTGGGTGACAGGACAGGCGAGTGACTGGAGTGTTATGTGTATATAGTGAGGAACTAACAACAGGCTTGGTGGATCTGGGGAGGGGGAGAAGAAGTGATGTGGGAGAAGGGGTAAGGGTTGGGTGGGTGTGGGGGGGGAGGAGGCTGTAGGTATGGCAGCTGGAGGGCTACTTACTACCTGGTCCATCGATCATCACCCCTGTTACCTGTGCATTGATCAGTTGCAGTAGGAGTGGATGACAAAATTATTTATAACAAAACAAAACAAAACAAAACTCAGCATGCACACAGGTGTCATGTTCAGACACCATCCCTAAGAAAAAATCAGGGAGTTGGAGTCCCCAGGGCGGCTCGGGGGGGGGGGGCTGTATATGGCAACGTTCTGGTGGCTCCTGCGTCGGTACTATACTGGAACCATTCGTATCGGTCATTGCCTTTCCAATGGACCATTCCAG
>JASPKP010001594.1:0-7500 GCA_030674155.1 Stramonita haemastoma | reverse complement strand
CCCCTTTCTCTGTGTTTAAGCTGTGCAGTGGAGCTTGCTGTATGGAATCAGTCAGATGTGTGTGTGTGTCAGCATGTCTTCAGCCCCTGACAAGATGTCTTGTGCTCTGTTCTTCTGAGAAAACATTTATACAACGAAGCCTGAGTGAATCTGAATCAGGGTTTGACGTCATGAGCTCTTTGAATCAGGAGAAGGACGCGTGAAGTGAGAGAGAGAGAGAGAGAGAGAGAGAGAGGAGAGAGAGAGAGAGAGAGAGGAGAGAGAGAGAGGAGAGAGAGAGAGAGAGAGAGAGAGAGAGAGAGAGAGAGAGAGAGAGAGAGAGAGAGTGAGAGAGAGAGGAGAGAGAGAAGAGAGAGGTGCGTGCGTGCGTGCGTGCGTGCGTGCGTGCGTGCGTGCGTGCGTGCGTGCGTGCGTGCGTGTGTGTGTGTGTGTGTGTGTGTGTGTGTGTGTGTGTGTGTGTTGTGGAGAGAGAGAGAGAGAGAGAGAGAGAGAGAGAGAGAGAGAGAGAGAGAGAGAGAGGGTGAGGTGTGTGTGTGTGTGTCAAGTCAAGTCAAGTCAAGTCAAGTCAAGTCAAAATGATCTTTATTGAGGGTAAAAGATTAAGTTTACACAACTTTTTTTTATCCTGCCCTCACAAAAAATTCAAGAAAATTGACTTCTAAAACAATCAAAGACAAATATCAACCTTGGTTGAAAACTAAAATAGATGAGGATTTTCATCCAAACAGAATCTCAAGATAACAAACTCAAGACAGTAACATAAACTCAAGTCAAACAGACAGAATAATAGAAATACAAAAATAACATGGGTATGAATAACAACAAAGCAGCCAAATGTGTCGAACTGGGCGGACTTATAATTTGTCCATCAGATGTTTCTTCAAAAGTTTCTTAAACATTTGTTTTGAAGGAACTGATTTTAGAAAGGGAGGCAATTTATTCCACAATATTCTTCCTGTATAAGCAAGGCTTGATTCATAGAGATTATCATGGGGCCTGGGCAGAAACAGTCTATGGGTAGGCCTGTTTTTATTGACAGCAAATTTTTCCACGATTTTCTTCGGGGCTTTGCCGTTTAATATATTGTACATACATAGATATTTGTTGAACTGCAGTCTGTCTTTGAGTGGAAGAATATCTAGTTCTTTGTAGTTGGTGGTGGTCAGTGTATTAGGATTCAAACGGATAAGTTTCACAGCTATTTTGTGCAGGCGGTTTATATACTTTAGGCTTGTTTCACTTGCACTATCCCATAAGGTAGAAACATAATTTATAAGAGATAGAATATGGGTGTGAAAGAATAGTTTTCGTGACTGTAGATTTAGGAAATTTTTGATTTTTCTAAGTTGATATAATCTTACTGAGATTCGTTTACCTAATGTGGCTATGTGATCTGACCAAGACAATTCGTTGTCAATCACTGCACCTGGTACTTTGTGTGAGACTACTTCTTCAATTTGTTGTCCATGGATATATTATTATATTGGTGCGAATGGAGAACGCAATCTCTGTCTTTTTTTGCCGAGTGGTTATAAACATACATTTTGTCTTATTAGAATTAAGAGAGTATGATTGAGTTCTGACCATTCGATAAGTTTATTGATATCTGCCTGCATATCATTCACAAGCTGGTTTGGATCATCGTTGTTACAATGAATTGATGTATCATCAGCAAACAATTGACATGAACAATGGATATGCAGAGGTAGGTCGTTAAAATAAATAGAGAAAAGAAGCGGCCCTAGTATTGATCCCTGTGGTATTCCATATTTCACGGGTAATAAGGTTGATCTCCTAGGCCCGATTTCAACAAGTTGACGGCGATTAGTGAGAAATGAGTCTAAAAATGATAATGCTTGGTTGGAGATTTTATAGCATTTTAATTTTTTGATGAGGAGAGAGTGGCTAATAACATCAAAGGCTTTAACAAAGTTTAGAAAAAGAACTCCTGTTCATTATCATTGATATTCAAAAGACAATACTCAATTAGTTGTATTAAGGCTGTATGGCAAAAGTGGTTTTCACGAAAGCCTGACTGGTTTTCATTAATTAGATCATATATTTTAAAATGAGAATGTAAGTGGAAATGTAAATGTTTTTCTAATGGTTTAGATAGGACTGACAGTATGGATATTGGTCTGTAGTTCCACGGATTGGTAGGGTCTCCTGATTTGTGTAAGGGTATTACTTTTGCTCGTTTAAATTTCAATGGGGAATATTTTTTTGTCAATACACAAGTTAGATATGTATGTTAGGGTATCGGTTATAGCATATGCACTGATTTTTAATATTTTACTATCGATTTTGTCAAGGTCTTTTGATCCTGACTGTTTCAATTTCAGTAAGCTATTAAGCACTTCTGTTACTGTTATTGGGGGCATAATAAAATCAGATGAGATGCTCTTTGATGAACAGTATTGTTTTAATTCTTTCAGCTCGTTTGTTTTTGTTTTATCATTAGATTATAGAGTCAGCAATGTTTGCAAAGTGAGAATTCAGGTTTTCTGCTGATATTTCTTTTATGACCTTATGGGTGCTATGTCTTGATTTATTAGTTAAGGTATTAATGGCTTTCCAAATCGCTTTTGGATTCTGGGCTGAAGACAGCAAGTCTTGAAAGTATTTTGTTTTGGCTTTGCGTTTCATTGAATTGACTTTGTTCCTTTGCTTTTTATATTCATCTTTTTCCTTTGATTTTAACAAAATAGTCTCTTAGATTCAGTTCGTTTTTTATTTCTTTTGTTAACCATGGAGGTTTCATGAAATGTTTTATTCTTTTCTTCATAAATGGAGCTTGTTTATCATAAGTAGCTATAAATGTCTTTATCCAATAGTCAATAGCATCATCTGGGTTTGTAAGCTGATAAATATAGTCTAAGTTTGAGTTAAGAGTATCATTAATGAAGGTATCTTTATCAAAATGTCTAAAGGAGCGGTAGGATATCTCCTTGTGTCCTGATTTGGGTATCTTTATTCCTTTTTTCCGCCATGTAAAACAAATGGAAGAGTGATCGCTACAGCCTGTCTGCACTGAGCATGTTTCTGCTGTGTGTGTGTGTGTGTGTGTGTGTGTGTGTGTGTGTGTGTGTGTGTGTGTGTGTGTGTGTGTGTGTGTGTGTGTGTGTGTGTGCGAGAGAGAGAGAGAGGGGGGGTGGGGGTGTGGTGTGTGTGTGTGTGTGTTGTGTGTGTGTGTGTGTGTGTGTGTGTGTGTGTGTGTGTGTGTGTGTGTTTGTGAGACAGACAGGGAGAGAGAGAGGGGGAGAGAGAGACAGAGAGAGAGAGAGAGAGAGAGAGAGAGAGAGAGAGAGAGAGAGAGAGAGAGAGAGAGAGAGAGAGAGAGAGAGAGAGGAGAGAGAGAGGAGAGAGGAGGAGAGAGAGAATTTGTGTGTGCGTGCGTGCTTGCGTGCGTGCACGCGCACGCGCACGCGCGTGTGTGTGTGTATGTGTGTGAGGGGGGAGGGGGGGAGAGAAACAAAGACAGAGAGGTGGGGAAAGGGGGCAGGGATGGGGGTAGGGGGTAGGAGAGGGGAGGAGGATCAGGGGTGAGGGGGGGGGGAGGAGTGAATGAAAGATGATGGAGATGGATGAGTAAGAGTTGAAAAAGAATGAATCAATAAATAATCTTTATTTTTCAAAGGTTACAGAGTATAACATACTTTTTTTTTCATCCGGCCCTTGCCCTGATTAGGGAATATACCTATATAAAAAAATAATAATAAAAAAAAAGGTAATAGCAACCCCCTACCCCACAAACCACCATCACCACCAAAAACAAATCGACCTTTTTTCTTTCTTTTTTTTTTTTAAAAGGAGAGGGGGATACATTAAACAAAAGGCATAATCTCCAACTGGTTACATTGATAAATATTTAAACAACAGAGAGATATGTATTCACAACCCATAGTCCTCAGCTGACCCGGACATTAATGTTTATTATTTATTTTATTTTACTTATTCTTTTATATCGAGGATAATGGGATAAGCACTCTTGTGCTTTTTTTCATCCAGTCCCGTGTGTATGCAGTTTTGTAAATGTCATCTATTCACACCGGCACACGATGGCCTATTTATACGAAAAGCGGAACAGGATTTAACGTGTGCGTAAGATGTTCTGCGTGCGTTCGCACACGGGGCCTCGGTTTAAAGTCTCATCCGAAGGACTTTTGGGGAGAGTGGAATCAGCACTGATGTTAACTCCAGGAGAAGACAGAAGCACTGAGTATAATTACGTAAATCAAATAGATTAAAATCGAGAGGAGGAAAAGAAGAAGGCGAAGCAAACAAAAAAAAACAAAAAAAAAGGAAAAATCAAACAAAAAAAATTCTTAAGAGAGAGAAAAAAAAAAAAAACAATTTTTTTTAAGCAACCTAGAGAGGAGACAGCAGAGAAGAGAGCATCCCCCCCAAAAAAAAAATAAATAAATAAATATATATATATATAAAGTCATTTTTACAAAATAATTTCTTTCTTTGAAACAATATTTTAAAAAAAAACAAAAAAAAACCAACTAACCAAGAAAATCAACAACGTCAACCAGATATATATATTTTAAAAATCGACATTAGCCTAAGATGGAACATCCATAAAATACTCAGTATAACATTTTTCAAATCGTGTTCAAGAATATGGATAGGTAATTTTCAAAAAGACTAATATAATATGCATACAATGTATACACTCGGGGACTAGATGTAGAAAAAGCACATGAATGCGTATTCCATTATTCTCGAAATAAAAGTTTGAAATAACATTAGTAAAAAGGAATAACCTTTCAGATCCGGAAACACAGTTATTAGTGGGGTTTTGTTGTTGTTGTTGTTGTTGTTGCTGTTGTTGTTGTTGTTGTTGTTGTTTTTAACAGATTTCTAGGGACGTTGCCGGTTTTGAGAAAGTAGCCTACAAAGGGAACATACTCTTTGGACAGTTCCTGCCAGCGTTTTCTACCGAGTAGCCTTTCCTACTTTTATATAAGAGAGAGAGAGAGAGAGAGAGAGAGAGAGAGAGAGAGAGAGAGAGAGAGAGAGAGAGAGAGAGAGAGAGAGAGAGAGAAGAGAGAGATTTATTTTATTTATTCTTTTATATCGAGGATAACAGAATAAGCAATCATGTGCTTTTTTTTCATCCGGTCCCCGTGTGTATGCAGTTTTGTAATTATTGTCATCTGTTCCCACCGGCACACGATGGCCTACTCTTACGAAAAGCGGAACAGGATTTAACGTGTGTGAGAGAGAGAGAGAGAGAGAGAGAGAGAGAGAGAGAGAGAGAGAGAGAGAGAGAGAGAGAGAGAGAGAGAGAGAGAGAGAGAGAGAGAGAGAGAGAGAGAGAGAGAGAGAGGAGAGGGAGAGAGAGAGAGAGAGAGAGAGAGAGAGCAAGGCAAGGCAAGGCAAGGCAAGGCAAGGCAAGGCAAGGCAAAATTCTTTTAATCGAGGATAATAGATAAGCACTCGTGTGCTTTTTTACATCCAGTCCCCGCCCTTTTCAGGGATAACATCAAGATAAAAAGATACTAAACAGTTAAACTGTACGTAGTACCACACAACATAAAGAAATAAGGACACTATATATAATAAGGTAATAAAAATGAACTCATTCAGAGACGAAATCAGAAGTCACAATAAAATGATTTTGATTATTGAAAAAAAGAAAAGCGTTAGTAGATAAAGAGCAAACAAGAGAACATATGAAATGAAAAACTTAACAACCAACAAAAATCCACTCAAAAATAGAGAGAGAGAGAGAGAGAGAGAGAAGAGAGAGAGAGAGAGAATGAATGAATGAATGAATAATCTTTATTTTTCAAGGTAACAGAGTAAGTAAGCATTACATACTTTTTTTCATCCGGCCCTTGCCTGATCAGGGAATAAAGCTAAGAAACCCCTCCTACCTCTACATACCAGCATCACCACCAGCAGCATTCAAACAATATTTAAAAAAGAAAAACAGAATACATTCAAAAAAGCGACATCCCAACTGGATACACTAATAAATATATTTAAACAAAAAATAACATAGCAAAAAAACATCAGTTTTAAAAAATAGCAAATATTCAGGACCATGAAATAGAAGGCATTACAAATATATAATGCGTGAGTGTGTGAGTGTGTGTGTGTGTGTGTGCGTGTGTGCGGTTGTGTGTGTGTGTGTGTGTGTGTGTGTGTGTGTGTGTGTGTGTGTGTGTGTGTGTGTGTATGTGTGTGTGTGTGTGTGTGTGTGTGTGTGTTGTGTGTGTGTGTGTGTGTGTGCGTGCGTGTGTGTGTGTGTAAGCGGGAAAAACAAGCAAAGTAGGCATAAAAGGGGGAAAAAAAAACAGATTAAAAAACAACAACAACATAAAATCCTTTAAACACAAAAGACTATGTGAAAACACATTTCAATATTCAAATGGTAAGAATACAGTTTGAATCCAACATAACAACCAAAATACTCCTCTCCATAATAAGTCTAGGATAGAATATCTGAAGGTGGAAGTTGGAGGGGAAAGGAGAGGGAAAGGAAGCAAAAGAGAGAGAGAGAGAGAGAGAGAGAGAGAGAGAGAGAGAGAGAGGAGAGAGAGAGAGAGAGAGAGAGAGAGAGAGAGAGAGAGAGAGAGAGAGAGAGAGAGAGAGAGAGAGAGAGAGAGAGAGAGAGAGAGAGAGAGAGAGAGAGAGAGAGAGAGAGAGAGAGAGAGAGAGAGAGAGAGAGAGAGAGAGAGAGAGAGAGAGGAGAGAGAGAGAGAGAGAGAGAGAGAGAGAGAGAGAGAGAGAGAGAGATGGAGAGAGAGAGAGGAGATGAGATGAATGAGAGAGAGAGAGAGAGAGAGAACTCGGAATCGGAATGAAATGAAGTACATTAGAGAGAGAGAGAGAGAGAGAGAGAGAGAGAGAGAGAGGAGAGAGAGAGAGAGAGAGAGAGAGAGAGAGAGAGAGAGAGAGAGAGAGAGAGAGAGAGAAAGAGAGGAGAAGACTGAGAGAGAGGAGAGAGGAGAGAGAGTAGAGAAGAGAGAGAGAGCAACTATATTCCAAAGGGTAAAATCAATTTTTTCCACCCAGCCGTGGTAAAAGTAAAACATAAACAAACAAATAATATGTAAGCAAAATGAATAGTAGTTATCAGAGTAGAAGCAAAAAAAAAAAAAAAGAAAGAACGAAAGAAAGCACCAAACACACACACAGTATAAAAGTGCATTATGAATGAAAACGAAGAAAACAAAGCGGAAAAAAAAAGAAGCCTAAAGAAAGAAGTATAGATTGACAGACAGACAGACAGACAGACAGAAAAGAAAGAAAGAAAGAAAGAATGACATATGACAGAAAGAAAGAAAACATAGACAGACAGACAAAAAGCACATGATGCTTATTCTGTTATCCTTGATATAAAAGAATAAATAATTAAATAATAAAATAAACAAGAATGATAATGACCCGGAAAGCAAAGGTGAAGTGTAACCTTGTAATCAACCTACAAAATTAAAAAAACAACAAAAAACTCTAACAGACGAAAGCAACCAAACAGTGGCATGG
>JASPKP010001593.1:20000-27637 GCA_030674155.1 Stramonita haemastoma | reverse complement strand
CTCCACTTCCACATGTGACCATCAGCCTCATCCCTCTCCCACCTCTACCTCCGACCAACCCACTCCCCACTCCAAAACATCTCCCACAACAACAGTCAACACAACACAAACAAGCAATGCACCATGCAATCTCTCTCAAAAGAACAACACAGAAATTATAACAATGCTTCACGAACAACTCATTGCAGCCAACATCACTATCTCCAACATGCAGAAAGAAATACACACACTCAAAACACAAATATCACAAATAGGTCAAGAAACAAAACACAACAGCCAGGTCATCTCTGACACTGAAACCAGAGTAAAAAACTCCATGAAAACAATGAAAAGAGATGTTTCACAACAAGTAACAGAACTACAAAACAGCCAAGAATACCAGACAGATCAATTGAAAGAAATCAACTCCAAACTACAATCACTCAAAGACAGTCAACACAACATCAACAATACCACCAAGAAACAGATACAAACACTCAGTGCAACTAAACACACAAAACACTCAAGCAGTCAGACAGACAACAATACTGAACCACTTGCAGAACAACTCACAGAGGTAGAATACAACATAAACACATCCAACAGATATGCTCTCCTCACAGACAAAACCACGACTGACAATTCTTCATACCCCACACTCACACAAAAGCAGACAAGCAACAACACTTCAGCAACTTCACGCAAAAACACAAGCAAACAGCCTCTACTTACAAACACATCACAGCAGACACGCACACACTCCCGCACCCATCAAAGCCCACACTCCAATTCTCATTCCCAAAAGCACCAAGAAAACACCCCCCATTCCAGCCCCCTGAAAACCCTCCAACAAAAAACAATCCCCGTAGAGTGTAACACCTTGTTGTTAGGTGACTCAGTGCTGAAAGGGGTGGACGAGAAAAAGATGTCAGTGGGGGGCCGGCAAGTCTGCAACCTGTCAGTACCAGGCCTGACAGTACAACACCTGTGTCAGTGGCTGTCAACACGCCGCCCCTCTCCACACATACAGCACGTCACCTTCCACACTGTAAAGCAGGATCAGTCACAAAAGCAGATTGGACAAAACTGATCCACCTGCTAAAAGAAATCTTCCCCCATGCTGCTCTACAGGCCTCCTCCATCCTCCCCCCTTCGGACGACATCCACTGAGAGACAAGGCTTCACGGTCGACGGCTTCTCTTGGGGAAACCTGCCGTCAAGAGAGGGTTGTACTTATCGACAACACCCCCTCCTTTCTCACCAGGACTGGGGCGCCTAAAAAGGCGCTATACGATGATCCCATCCATCCCAGTCCTCAGGGTAACAAAACTCTTGCCCTAAATATCAGTTTCCCCGGAAACCATAGTCAGCCGTGACAAACTACCGACCCAACATAACGACCAGTGACATGAAAAGCTATGCTGAAGCAGCCAAAGGTGTACATTCACGATCGGCTGCCTTCAACAAAACGACGACTTCAGCCCCACCCCACAGTGCGACTAGCGACAATAGGCCTACCACACTAGGTCTATTACTGGACAGAGACTTTCCCATCCCCGAGCCAAGGAACCCCCAGTGTTCAGATGTCACAAGTGTGTTAGGAAGACAACACTCCGTGGCAGCTACACAGCCACTTGTGAAAATACTTTCCGATCTACTCCATTGCTTGACCCAATAGTGTGGTTGTGTGTGTGTGTGTGTGTGTGTGTGTGTGTGTGTGTGTGTGTGTGTGTGTGTGTGTGTGTGTGTGTGTGTGTGTGTGTGTGTACCAGTGAGTATGTGTGGAAGGAAGGGGAGGGGGGGAGTGTGTGTATGTGGTGTTTGAGTGTATGTGTAAGTGAACATGTATATGCATGTTTCACCACGTGTGTGTGTGTGTTTGTGTGTATGTAAGCATGCGTGAGTGTGTGTGTATGTGTGTGCGTGCGTGCGCACGTGAGTGCGTGCGTGCGTTTGTGTGTGTGTGCGTGCGTATGTGTGCGTGTTTGTGTGTCTGTGGATATGCCGGTGAGCTTGTGGGTGCTTGCCTGGTATGTAAGCATGCGTGCTTGCTTGTGCGTATGCACTGCGTGTGTACGTGTATGATAATTATGTGAACGTGTGTGTGTGCATGCGTGTGTGTGCATGCGTGCGATAAATGTCTGCCTGCAAGCCTGCATCAAACATACAGCCCATGTATAATGTTCTATATAATTACAAATGTGTTTGTGCAGGTGTCCAAATGTTAAATGCAGTGTTCCCATGATGATAAATGATTGCTTGAATGGAACTCTCTCTCTCTCTCTCTCTCTCTCTCTCTCTCTCTCTCTCTCTCTCTCTCTCTCTCTCTCTCTCTCTCTCTCTCTCTCTCTCTCTCTCTCTCTCTCTCTCTCTCTCCCCATACTTTCACCCAGCCCCCAGCCCCCTTTCTTTTTTTTTTTTTCTTTTTTTTTTTTCTCCCCAACATCAAATGTTGATCAATGTCATGCTGCAGTGTATATCTCATTTGAGTGGATAAATTGCCTTCTACATCTAGCAGGTATATCGGATCCAGAGACTCTTGCAACAGGGCAGTTGTTGCCTAGGGCTAGTGTGGATTGGAGTTTTTGAACCAACTCTGCCATACTATATTTTCGTTTGCTTTTTCATCTATTATTATTCGTCACTGTATCTCTTTGTGTTTAGTATCATATTAATATTTAGTGTGTGATTGGTTATATTGATTTAGCAAAAATTGTTGTATCTTAGTTTTTCTTAAAATATTTTTCCCAATTTATATATTTTATTATTTTTTATGACCGTAGTATATGATTTATGTAAAAACAGGACTGGATTCAAAAAGCTGTTTATTATAACACATTCATTCCTTACAGATTTTGATTTGTGTTTATATTTTAGTTTTCGAAATTGAACTATAGCTTATTTTGTCAAAAAATTTCATAATCAAGTCTCTTATTTTGATAGATCTTACATACATACATATATATATTATATATAAAATCAATCTTAACATGTCTCTAACTTTAGACAAGTGGCCCACAAAGCAAGGCCTCCGTGTAGGCTTCCTGAATATCAACAATGCAACAAACAAAAAAGATGATATTTCGACCATACTGCACAATGATGATAATCAATTTCATTTGTTTTGCCTTGCTGAATCTCGACTCTCACCACACGTAACTGACACATGCACGAATATTCCAGGATATCAGATTTTTCGACAGGATCCACACAAGCCCAAGTCCACTGGGTTATTAACATATTTCGCTTCTTCACTGAGTTGCAAAAGATTATACAACTTTGATGTTTATGACATTGAATCAATTTGGGTTGAAATAAAATTAAAACACAATAATCCAATATTAATAGGATTCATATACAGAAATCCTTCGGAAACCACAGAATGGTTTGAAAAATTCAACTCTCTTATGGATGAAGTGACATTTTTAAACTATGAAACAATTATTCTTGGGGATTTTAACATCGACTTATTAAAACCCAAGCCTAAATGGAGTCACAACATTACTATGCATGGCCTGGAACAACTAATAGACAAACTAACTCGGATAACAGATAACTCTAGAACTTTGATAGATCATATCTATACTACTACAAAACAAAACATAACAGAAGTATGTGCCCCCTCCTGTGGATGCAGTGATCACAATGCTGTGTGTTTAACTTGGTTTAAACATCGTGTCAAAATTCCCAAAGTAGGACATAAAACCATCTTTTACAGAAAATTTAATAACTTCAACGAACAAGACTTTCTTTCAGACTTGATAAATTCGCCATTCCAAGACATATATCAAATCAGAGACCCCAACGAAGCTGCAGAATTCTGGATTACCACATTTATTTCAGTGTATGATAGGCATGCCCCCTTCATCAAAAAAAGAGTTAAAGAAAAAATAAAACCTCCTTGGATAACAAAAGACATAGAGTCAGAAATGCGCTTAAGAGACTATTTGAAAACCCATGGTACAAAAGAAGAATTTAAAATGCAAAGAAACAAAGTAACTTCACTAAAACGGAGATCAAAACGTGATTACTTTCAAAAACTGTTAATTACAACTACCGACTCTCGCCAGGTATGGAAAGCCATCAATATTTTATGTAATAGACCTATATCAAAAAGCCAAAAGACAGTTAAAGACATAACAGCTGATGAACTGAACACCCATTTCTCAAACATCGCTACTAAAATCATATCATGTGATAAGTCAAATGAAAATGATCTCCAATACTTAGAACAATATATTGAATCAAAAGAAATTAAATTCCCAGTTGAATTATTGCCAATGACAATTAAAGACGTGTTGGAAAGTCTATCTCTCAAAAAAAATTCCAGAACACGTGACCTTGACAATCTGGATGGAAAAATATTGAACCTTTCTGGTCCTATTATAGCTGAAACACTGACATATCTATATAACTTGTGTATAGATAAAAGCAACATTCCTCATATTTAAAAAGGCAAAAGTCATACCAGTCCACAAATCTGGAGATTCTTCTTGTTCTTCAAATTACAGACCAATTTCAATCCTATCGGTCTTATCCAAACCCATTGAAAAACATATCCAAAAATCTTTATATTCCTACCTTGTTACCAACAACCTAATAAATGATCAGTCAGGCTTTCGCAAAAACTATTCTTGTCACACAGCTCTAACTCAACTAACAGACAGTCTCTTACACAACATAAATGAAAATAACTATACAGGCCTAATTTTTGTTGACTTTGAAAAAGCATTTGATGTAATTAATCACTCCCTGCTAGTGCGTAAACTTCACCTATACAAACTAACACCTGAAATAATCAATCTTTTAAAAAGTTTTTTGTTAGATAGACAGCAGTTGGTAACTGCAAATAATCAAACATCAGAATTAGTATCTATTAGATATGGAGTACCACAAGGATCAATATTGGGTCCTCTTTTGTTCTCAATATATGTAAATGACTTACCCTTATTTCTAGATTGTAGCTGTGAAATGTTTGCTGATGACACATCCCTCTATTGTAGTGATACTGACCCCCACAGACTAACACTCAAACTTCAAAACAATATCAACAAATTGATTACTTGGACTCAATTAAACCATATGTCCTTAAATGCTCAAAAAACTAAAAGTATGTACGTACTAGCACGACAAAAGAGGCAAAAAATGAAAAGTAAATTTCAACCTCTGTTGATAGATCAAAAAATCATTGAAGAAGTTGACTCACACAAAATTCTGGGTGTAATTATCGACAATAATCTTACTTGGACTGACCATGTGATGGCACAAGGAAAACGTCTTACAAACAAGGTACGTCAGCTATCAAAAATAAAACACTTTCTAGATAGTCATTCACGCAAACTCTTTTTTTGTGGACACATCTTGCCTATAGTTGACTATGCCTCATCTCTTTGGGACAACTGCAGTGAAACTAATTTGAAATTCATCCATCGATTATATAAAAGAGCGCTAAAACTTGTCCTATTAAAATCAAGCTCCCTAACCATCAATGATTATAAGCTAACAAATATTCTTACATTTCAAAACGGGCTTTATCTCAATAAAGCTCTATTTGTACAAAAAGTTGTCAATGGAAATGCCCCTCCCAAGATCACCAATAGATTCAAAATTAATGAGCACAGGCATAACCATCTACTAACATTTCCCAGACCCAGAAACAATCTTTACAAAACAAGCTTCCTATATTCAGGTAGTGATTTATGGAACAAGCTCCCAAAACATTTAAAATGTATCAAAAATAAAAATCAGTTCAAAAATCAGTTGAAAAATCACTTAATGCGCTTATGCAAAAATGTTTAAGAACTACACATCAATCCAATCAACCATACTTAGAACAGACTAAAGATATTGATACTCTCTGCTAACCCGAAAAATCTTCACGTGTGGCTCACTGTGACTGAAAAAGCTACACTTTGCTTGCTATATATGTATGTGGAAGGGGGAAAAGGTGGAGAAAGGGTTGTTGTTTTTTTGTTGTTGTTTTTTATATATAATTTAATTTTGAACAGGATAGGGAATAAGTGATGTATGTAAACACGTGTATATTCTGCAAATTCACAAGGAGAAAACCAAACCACTGATTTGACGACTAGATTGGATTTTTTTTTTTCCACTTACCCAGTTTAATAGTTTCAGGATAAATATTTAATTTTATTTTATTTTATTAATTATACTAATGAGACTATTAGCACTATTATATTTATATTATTTTGATAAGTGGAAAGGCCTTACTTTTTTGTTCTGGTTGTTGTTGTGTATGCTTTTTGTTGTGTTTTGTTTGTTTTTAGTTTGTTTGTTTGAATGTTTGTTTGTTTGTTTTTGTTCATATGTGTAGGGTTTTTTATTTATGAAATATAATCATAAATCATTATTATAATTCTTCTGGTTGCTGTTTGTGTTTTCCCCCTTCCTCTTGATACCCCCTCCCCACCCGTTCCCACCCCCCCTCCAAATTTTTTTCTTTTTTGAGTGTGTGGGGTTTTTTTGTGTGTTTTTTTTTTGGGGGGGTTGTGTTTGTTTGTTTGCTTGTTTTTTGTTTGTTTTTTGCTTTAGTTTTGTTTTGCTTGGTTTTTTTTTTCGTTCATTATGTTTGTTTGGTTCTCTGTTGCTTTTGTTTGTTTATTAGTTTTTTGGTTAGTTTGAATGTTTGTTAGTGTATATGTTATTTCCTCTCAGTGGAGATTGGTATTATCATATGTATTGTTGCGTTTGTTTTTCGGGGTTTTATTTTTGTTTTTTTGTTTGTTTTGTTTTGTTTTGTTTTTTCTTTTCTTCCTCATAACATAAGTATGAATTGAAGTGTGGAGATAATGTAATCTGACATAAGTTGCTTATTGACATTTCATGGATTTTTTTATTATTTTTATTTTTTTTTTTTTTTTTTTTTTTTTTAAAGTCTTAAATAATGGTTGGTGACATTGTATTGATATAAGCTGTTGACACCATATGATTTAAAAAAAACAACAATTTTAAATGTGTGCATGCCCATATGTTTGTTATGTTATTCCACTCAGTGGTGATGGGTATTATCATATGGTATTGTTGCTTTAGTTGTTTTTTCTTTTCTTTCCTTCTAATATATAATCCGTGTGGATTGGTTTTTTGATGTTTTGGTCTGATTGTGTGACATTGTATTGATATAAGCTGTTTGACACCATATGATTGAAAATTTTTTTTTTTTTTTTTAAATGTGTGCATGCCCATATGTTTGTTATGTTATTCCACTCAGTGGTGATGGGTATTATCATATGGTATTGTTGCTTTAGTTGTTTTTTCTTTTCTTCCTTCTAATATATAATCCGTGTGGATTGGTTTTTTGATGTTTTGGTTTGATTGTTTTTTGTGTGTGTGTTTTTATGTGTTTTTTGTTTGTTTGTTTGTTTTTGTTTTTCTTTTGTTTGATTGTATGTTTGTTAGCATATATGTTATTTCCTCTCAGTGATGATGGGTATTATCATAAGGTATCGTTGTGTTTGTTGTTTTTTCCTTATCTTCTTTTAAAAATATAAAGTATGAATTGAAGTATAGAGATATTGTAATCTGACCATGGCGATCTTAACTACAGGCCTACTCAGCGTGCGACTGGGGGCCGTGACTGGGGGCCTACTCAGTGAGAGACAAGGGAAGCAACTCCTCTTCAGCAATTTACCGAAACGAAA
>JASPKP010001593.1:0-10000 GCA_030674155.1 Stramonita haemastoma | reverse complement strand
ACACACACACACACACACACACACACACCACACACACACACACACACACCACACACACACACACACACCACACACACCACTAACAACATATACAACACATATACGGATAAACAGAACACACACAGAATATATACACAAAGAATAAATTTAAGTATAGATATATCAAGCAAACAAAAAAAATTACCTAGACTCAGAAAACACAGAGAACAAACACAAAACGTATGCAGTTACACTCAATAGACAACAACACAACAAACAACACACACCATCCCCAGCACTGATTGCCCTTTTGCTCTCTTAGCCTAGGGATTGGGGATGTAGTGTGGGCAAAAATCTCCTCTTTAGTCAATTCTGTGCATAGATTCTGTGCATAGATTGTTATGGAGGTCTTCGTCGAACACGAGAAACAATTTATCATATAGAAATTGTAATGTCCTTCAAAAAACTTCCCTTGAAGAAGTTCTGGAGACTATCGGTGTTTGTGATTGCTAGTCCCATAGCCCCAATCGTTCTACTATTTTCAACATAGGGTACTGTATGCTAAAAACTGAATTAACAGGAAAGCATAACGTAATGAGATCTTGGCAAAAACACAAAAACTAACACACACACACACACAGCCACACACACACACACACACACACACACACACACACACACACCCACACACACACACACACCACACACCACCACTCACTCTTACACTTCTGCAGTACACTCAAAGGGTACAAAACTCAGCTGCCCGACTGGTACTCAAAACAAAGAAGCGTTATCACATCACACCTGTATTACGAAATCTACACTGGCTTTCAATCCAAGCTCATATCCAGTACAAAGTTATGATGCATTGTCATAATTTCTTCTTGAACAAAGTTCTAGCATACTTCTCCGATACTCTTTCAGTGTGCCACCCAAACACACCTCTCCGCTCATCCTCTGACACTATAATCTTGAGAGTTCCCAAGGTAAAAAAAAAAAACCCACTACGGCGAGCACTCGTGTGTGTCCCGTGTGTGTCTTGTGTGTGTGTCGTGTGTGTGTGTGTGTCGTGTGTGTGTGTCGTGTGTGTGTGTGGTGTGTGTGTGTGTGTCGTTGTGTGTGTGTGTGTGTGTGTGTGTGTGTGTGTGTGTGTGTGTGTGTGTGTGTGTGTGTGTGTGTGTGTGTGTGTGTGTGTGTGTGTGTGTGTGTGTGTGTGTGTGTGTGTGGTGTGTGATGTGGTGTGTGTGTGTTCGTGCGTGCGTGTCGTGCTGTGCGTGTGCGTGTGTGTGTGCTGTGCGTGTGCGTGTGTGTGTCTGTGTCTGTGCTGTGTCTGTGTCTTGTCTGTGTGTGTCTGTTGTTGTCGTGTGAGAGTGTGTGTGTGAGAGTGTGTGTGTATGCGTTGTACTGCACTGCACATTTTCTTGATGATATTGTTCTTATTTAACTTTTATTTTCTGGCCAAGTAATATGCTGTGTATTGTATTCACATGCGTTTTTTCCTTATTGTTTTGTGCTAGTCAAATTTTTCACGTTCATACGTAACCTATTTAAATTGATTTGATTGTACAGCGCGGTGAGCCCATGTTTTGGGGAATTCGCGCTATATAAGCCTCCATTTTATTGTTATATTATTATTATCATATTACTTACATACACACACACACTTCCACACATACACTTCCACACACACACTTCCACACACACACTTCCACACACACACACTTCCACACACACACACACACTTCCACACACACACTCTTCCACACACACACACACACACACACACACACACACACCACACACACACCACACACACACACACACACACACACACACACACACACAAACACACACATGCACACACACACACACACACACACACACACACACACACACACACACACACACACACACACACACACACACACACACACACACACACACAGAGAAAGGATAGCCTAGTGGTCAGAATAATGCGCTCGCTATTTCACAACCGGGTTCGATTCCCGTTAGAGGAGATTTTCCCCCTGGAGTTAACATCAGTGTTTGACTCCACTCTCCCCAGAAGTCCTTCCAATGAAACTCGCAGATCAGCTTACGTACACGTCAAATGCTGTTCCGATTTTTGTAAGAGTGCCGGTGGAAACAGATGAGATTGACAAAAACAAAAGTGCATACACATGAGTACTAGATGTAAAAAACCACGAGTGCTTATTCGATTATCCTCGATATAAAATAATACTTTTTTTTTTACACACACACATCCAAAAACACATACACTCACACACACACACACACACACACACACACACACACACACACACACACACACACACACACACACACACACACACAGCACAGCACACACGACCCCACACACCATATACACACATACACCACAAGCACCAAATACACACATACACACCACACACATACCCAAAAGTACACACAAATGCACGCGCACACACACAACACACATGCGCAAAAGAACACAAACACACACACACAATCACACACACACGACGCACGCACGCACGCACACACACACCACACACACACACACACACACACACACACACAAACCACACACACACACAAAACAAACACACACACACACACACACACACACAACACACACACACAAACACACACAACACACAAAACACACACACACACACACACACACACACACACACACACACACACACACACACAAACACAACACACAACACACAAACACACACACACACACACACACACAACACACACAAAACAGCACACACACAACACACACACACACACACACACACAACACACACACACACACACACACACACACACACACACACACACACAACACACACACACACACACACAACACACACATGCACCGACACAGCACACACAACACACACACGCACACACAACACACACACACACACACAACACAAACACACAACACACACACACAACACATACACAAACACACACAACACACACACACAGACACAAACACACACACAGCACACAACACAACACACACACAAAGACACACACAAACACAAACACAAAACACACAGACCCACACAGAGACGGGAAGAAGTTTAAAACTATAATTGTACAATAATGCCGTCTTGTGAGAACTTGGTATATTGATATGAATATTGGTTCTTTGGATTGTATTGTATTGTTTTGTGGTGCACTTCTTGGTTTTTTTTTATGGCCTATGTGAGTGCAGGCATGGGTTTTTGGGCAGGTGTACATTAGAGTGCCTTTCTGCATTAGTGTATGTCAGTGTGTGTGTGTGGCGTGTGTAAGTATATTTTGTGTCTTCTAGATGCCTTATGGTTGTAGGGATATGCTGGGAGAGAGAGAGAGAGAGAGAGAGAGAGAGAGAGAGAGAGGAGAGAGAGAGAGAGAGAGAGAGAGAGAGAGAGAGAGAGAACGCATTAATTGTCGAGTCATCTAAACATCATGCTGTTTTTTTCTTTTTTTCGTTCTTTTTTTTTTTTTTTTGGGGGGGGGGTCTTTTTGTGTGTGTGTGGTGTGGGGGGGGGGGGCTGTTTTGTTTTGTTATCCTAATGTATTGTGAATACTCTTTCTTTTTTTTTATGCCATCCATTGTGTTAGGATTTTTGTTGTGAGTATTTTACACACGCCCATATCTGCAAGCATTGGTTTTGTCAAATTTCATGTACCCCTTGGGGGGTTTTCTTGAAATAAAATTTTGAATTTTGAATTGAATTGAATTGACAGAGACAGACACAGAGACACAGACACAGAGACAGAGACACACACACACCCACACACACACACCCACACACACACACACACACACACACACACACACACACACACACACACACACACACACACACACACACACACACACACACACACACACGAGACACAACGATACAAACACACAGACACACAGACACCACAGACACACAGACACACAGACACACACACACACAACACACACACACACACACACACACACACACACACACACACACACACACACACACACACACACAGAAACACAGACACAGAGATACATGACACACAGACACATAGATATACAGACACAGAGACACAACAGACACACAGACACACAGACACAACAGACACACCACACACACACCACACACACACACGCAAACAATACACACACACCATACACACACACACACACACACACACACCACACACACCACACACACCCAAGAAACCCACAACACACAGAACACACACACACCACACACACACACAGAAACACACACGCACACGCGCACGCGTGCACGCACACACGCACACGCGTACGCACACGCACACACGTACATGCTCACACATACACCACTAAAAGTACAATTTATTATGGAATGTAATTGTTCATTATGAACCGCTTTACCAAAGTTGAGAAATACAATCGTACATAAAATTTCTAAAAATGCCATTTTAATTAGTTGACAATACTATGATTATTGTTTAGTTCAAAAACCCTGATGACAATTTTCTGTCATTTTTCTTCCTTAAGCCAGAGAATAGTATAATGAGGGTTCAAGCTCAAAGCCAAACCTGGCGGTTTGGCCCCGAATCTTGAACCCTCATTATACTATTCTCTTACACACCAAAAAAAACATCAATATGTAAGGCAAACTAGCGGCCGGCAGCAAACCAGATCAATAACACAGTGCCAGCCCGGAAGTATAGCTGAAAAAATGGGGTAACCCCTGGGAAGCGAAGTGGAAAAGAGGTACAAGGGGAGCTTTTGCTGTACTGCCTGTCAAGTACCTGCTAGAAGTCAAACGGTTAAGTACCTGCTAGAAGTCAGGACAAAGGTCATTTTTTTAACTGCTACAAACATAGCAAGTAGGATTATCTGTTTTTAATACCAGTTTACAAAACTTATTATTCTTTAGCTGTTGTTTAATCTTATCTCTCTCTTCTTTTGTTTCAATTACATCATTCTCACACAAACATTCATCAAAACTATTTCTGTCCTTTGTATAGAACAACACAACCGTTTTAAGCTGTTCTCTAAAGTCTTTTAACACTGAATTATATTTTTGAGTTAACACCCACACACTAACTCCAGCATGTCTTCCGCTAAAAGCTAGCTTAGATAGAGTCTTTCTTTTTTTAATCATGTCTTGTTCGGCTGAACAATCATCTAATATAAACAATGTTTGTGTTCCCTCAAATAGTTTGTAAAAATGCTCTAAGTAATCGCTTAATCTGTTGCTTGGATCAACCAAATAAACTTCATTATCTAGCCATACAAATTGTCTTTCCTTGTATGTTTTATTATACTTCAATGTTGTGCAGAATATTACTATATGTTCAAAGTGATTACTGTATATTGTTTGTAAAAGATCAAGAACAAATATTGTTTTTCCACACCCTGTTTGTCCACAAATTAAGGAACAATGGGGATCTTTCGTTAAAAACTTTAAATCTTCCATTTTAATACACAGCATCTTTTAATCTATTGTCTTCAATATTCAACTGAGCATCAGATACCACATACAAATGAATATTAACTGGCTTGTCTTCTTCTTGCTCCTTAAAGATCTGAATAGTTATTCCTTCAGATCCATTTTCAATTCTTCTGCCGCTACCATGCAACTTGTTGTCTTCAGTTGTTCTAAGGTCTAACCACAAAGCATATTTAAATGTTAAGTAGTCTTCAAGTCTAACATCATGAAGATGACTATATCAGCTCTTGGATCTTTTAGTCGTCCGCCAGCAAAAATTTTTCGTGCTTCATCAAAATGTTGATATGGCAAAAGCCCGCTTGCATACACCTGGTTTGGTTGACCTTCAATCGTGCATGTTAACTTTGATATTTTGGGATTGTAGAAACGTTCACTTAATCTTTGGTATGGTTTTCTTACATCTTCAAACAGCATCAAAATACCTTTCATTGATCTCGCAGGTGTGTTAAGGTTTAAATTCCAAATAGTTTCAGCCCTACTTTTTTGTAATGTGCTGTGATGTAGTACTCTCTCATAATAAATTGCTAACCTTGACTGATACTGCTGTGCAAATCAGTTTGCTAGTTCAGCATGATGAACAATCTCAAACTCTAATGAGATGTCAGAAATTGTATACTTTGCTGAAGTATCCGCTGATTTTATTACCTGACTATAATCATTAAATGTTAATTCGTATGACAACCTGTCTTTTAGCGCTCCTTGATAATAAGGTAAATGTGTGTTCAGCAGTTCAAAGTCTAGTGGTATGCAAAATCTGTTACCATATACTGCAGCAACAGCCTGATCTTTAGTGTTTTCTGCAGCATCTCCAGCACCTATTCTATGTTTAATACTATTGCCGTCCTGTATTCCCTGGTATACACGATCTTTTCTTTCATTTGCAGTTAACCAGAGATCACAGTAGATTAAAAAGATGTCTGAATTGTTTAGAGATAACACTTCTCTGCCTTCTAGTTTAATAGTAATTTTTTTGACAATTGCCCTACCCAAGTTATTAACCACAGTTCTGTTGGCATCGTCTTCTGATTCAAGGTCTATTTTAAATGCAACCCTTCCCGTGCCTGGCACGATCACATCATTTGCTCCAAGATTAGGAAATCTAATCGTTAAAATTTGATCTTGGTCTATTGTTGATGGATTATTGCTTATGACAATAGACTGCCTAATGCCCTTTACACCAAGAGGCTCTTTCAGTCTTCTGTGCGGATCAAGTATTGTACCATATGATTGCGCCATTGTTTTTAAATCTTAGATATAAAATTTAATTATTAAAAATATGGCAGGCATAGATGAAGACTATGATGTTTTTGAGCCTGGTGATGATATGGGTGAAGCTGTTCCTACTCGTTCACAAACAATTCGACGTGAACTGGCAGAATCTAAAATAAGATCATTTTATAACAGTATAGGTCAAGATCTACCTGAAGTACTTGATCCTAATGACTTTGAATTACGACAGGGTAACCACTTATTTGTAAAGAATGATCAAGGAAATTTTGTGCAGCTAACTACTAGACCAGACTCCGCAAAGTTTTTAAAAAAGAGTACAATTAAAAGCAGGCTAAGTACTAGTGACCAAAGGCGATTGAACATTATTTCAAGTTCAGAAGTAAGACAATCTGCCATTGCCAACCTTCAGAAAACGTTGCAAGATTTACCAACGGACAGACAAGTTCAGTCTGTTCCTCTTAAAGACCTAAGTAGAGCGGCAGACGAATTAATTCAAGAAACAAGTTTTATTGAACCCCAAGAAGAAACAGCATTAAAAACAATCCATGATCCACCACTACCAATGAGAGAAATAGTAGCCCTCAATGAATCACTACAAACCATCAGAGGAGAACTAATAAACAATCTTGCTAAACTGGGCGAGCTAGACGAACATATAAACAGAGAAAAACAAAAGCTTGCTGATGCAGACGACCTCAACTTAGATCAAGACGTCAAAAACAGAATACAACAGAGACTAAGAGATCTTGAACAAGAGAGGGCTACAAGATTAGAAGTACTGTCTGTAAATCGTGAACAATTACGGACCCAAGTGAACAGAATAAGAGAAACCATTCAAAGAATTTTGTATGAAGACACAACTCTAGCTGAGCGCATAAGAACATAGAACAAGGAATCACAACAGCAATGGGTTTTGCTATAAGTACTTTAGTGTATACTGGCGGTTCACACACGCTGCCAGTGCCACCAACGCCACCTACGCCTCCAGACAAATCATGGATTAAAAAACAATTAGAGCATCTAAAAAATCTTTTACAAAAATTAGCAGCTAAAGCAATTGATGCCCTGCCAGGTATACTGAGCACAATTGTAAGCTGGATTTTGTCTACTGCAAGCAAAGTAGTTGGTTTTATGGCTGACCACTTATGGACATTAGCTGTTTTAGTCACTGGATTACTTCTTAGTAAAATAAAGGGCAGCTAATCCTATAAAAGTTAGTCCAACAACAAGTGCTACTTTTTCAGATTCATGAGCATCATTATTAATTTTTTTAATGGGGTCTCTGCTTCGCCTTGGTATACTTTGTACAGGCCTTGGTATACTTTGTACTGGATCAGAATTTATATCTATATTTTTGCCAAGTTTTTGGTCATCGCCTGCAACAAGGATTTCATTATTATAATTTATTATTGTTCCCATTTGAAGCCCAAGATCAGAAGGCAGCATGTATAAACCAATGCCAACAGCAAAGTCTACTTTTGATCTTGCATATCTTAAAACATCTTGATATCGTTTAATACTAGATGGTAAATCAACTGTTGAATTTATTGCATCTTCTAAATTGGCTAAGTACTGTTTTTGTGCATCGAACCCAGTGCTCTGATCCATTATGTTTGATCTTGTTTGTGCTTGTGAACCCAGCAAACACCATACATAAGTACGAATAGAATCGTTTATTCGTTCTATACCAGCCCTAGTAAATCCGTTGCTGTCATCTAAGATAAATGTGGTCCATGCGTTTTTATGTTCTTGCATTATTGACCCCAGACGAACAGCTGTGCCTGGAGCAAAGGAAGTATGCCCTGGCCAGTAGTCAAAATTATATATTCTGTGTGCCCCCCATAAATAAAGAGTACCCATGCCGTGATTATGATCTAACTTTTGTCTAAAGTCTGCTTTAAACGCAACGCCAAATTCATTACAAATACGTTCAAAAGCCTTCATATCCATTCTGTTGTTAAAAGGATTAAAGGACTTGTCATGGGGTAATGGTACTTGGAGTTCAGATAACAAACGCCTGAATTGATAATAAAAATGAAACCTGTACACCGACCTAACCAACAGGTTATGGTGATTTAAGTGGTTTGCATATGATACCCCACATCCAGTTGTTGCGCAATACATAGCAAAGTTTAATTGATTTTGATAAAACTGCATAGGATGACTAAGCCACATCGTTGCTATGCCATCGTTTTTGATAGGGGGATTTAAATATTTATTTAGCGGGCTACTCACTTTTACTTTAAAACTCTCTGACTGATTCACTGCAACAACTAAACTATTAACTATTAAGTTTTTAGGATTACCCACAGCGCCAACTGCATATTTTGCTTCCTTGTTATATTTGAACACATTCATTTTTTTTTTATGCAATATTTGAAAAAGTGTTCATAACTTTAACAAACCAAGGACCTATTGCTTTAGATTATCCACTTGATAACAATCATGGAAACTTGCAAGCAGCTCTACACGAAATTGTTTACAAAGTTAAATGGTTTAATATAAGCAAGGAAAAAGAAAACAATTGGGTTCAAAGATTAGATCGCCATGGAAATGTACGAAGTCTTTTGACCATACCAGATGGTTATTACGGATTTTGCACTCTTAAAGAAATACTAAGTGACTATGGAGTTGATCTAAAACTTAATGATGCAAACCTAAAAATAACGCTAACATTAAAACCAGACCCAGATCTTCAGCCAGAAACCTTTAACTTTGCAGGAGCCCTAGCTAAAATGTTAGGGTTTCAAACTAGTAATAAACCAATATATGCACTTGTAGGTGTTCAAAAGAATAACACTTTCGAAGGAGAAAATCCTATTGACCTTGCAATCAATTCATTGATGTATATACACCTAGACCAACTAAACACTAATGAAAACTTGTACAATGGCCGACCATCAACTATTCTGAGAGTTATTCCAGCAGGTAATGCATCATACTGTGATGTTAAGATTCAAACATTTTCTAACTTACAGTTTAAACCTTTAGTTTGTGGCCATCACGAAAGACTAAGCCTAAGAATTACAGATCAAAAAGGTAAAGATGTAATATGCGACGACTTTTATGTTGTTTTAGAAATTAAATAAAATCAGCCATGTAAAAAACAATGTCCCGGGGGCCAGAACTGCCAGTTATGCGCGCACCTATTAGATGTATTACTTTTGAACTTAAAGATCTAGCAGACGCACAAGACTTTGATCTAAATGGAGAGATTGGTGAAGTTTATGGATTTGAATACACTGAAGACGGTTATTATAAACGCAAAGAGATAAGTGAAGACAAAAAGA
>JASPKP010001592.1:0-27641 GCA_030674155.1 Stramonita haemastoma | reverse complement strand
ATATTGCAGTGAAAGGTAAGGGGTTTTTGTGGACCCTTTAAAAGGGCCGGGGAAAGGGCGTTTTTCCCAAAATTTTAAATGTTTTAAAAGCCCAAACGTGTCATGGGGTACGGTGTCGGGGGCGCCCCAAAGAGGGGACAAGAATTTTTTTTCCCCAAAAAAAATTTTTTGTCATCAAAGTGGGAAAGGGTCGCAAAAAGTGGCCCCAAAAACACTTTTAAACACACTCTTTTTGGTTTTTCTTTGTACCTTCCTTGTTTTCCCCGTCTTAATTACCCAAAACCAAAACCCTTTCAAAAAGAATAACCGAACTAAACCTTTTAAACTGTAAAATATCGCACCTTTTTAATACGTTTTTTAAAATGTGACAGGTATACCCCTTTGATATGGCCTATGTTTCGCTGGGGCTATAAAAAACAAAATTTGGGAAATTGGACTGAACTAACCTCACGTCATTGTAAAGGGGTCCGCACATTTTCACTCCAACCCAAAAAAATCATAAACTCATTTTAAAAAAAAAAAAAAAAATTTTAATTTACACACACAAAAACCCTTTTAAAACCATCACCATCTGTACACCCCTTCTCTGTTGGCAACCCCGAATTTCCCCCCAGAAGCCCCCCCCAGAAAAGTTTGCCACAAACCCCAGAACCAGTCGGGAGGGGGGTGAACTTTTAATAAGTATCCTGTCCCGTTGGCCCCTCCCAAAGTACCCCCGCATAATCAATCCATGAAAAGGCCTTTTGCTTTGGCCCCGGGTTGTTTTGCCCCCGGGCAGATCAGATTTACTTGTATACAACTTGAACTTCGGGCCCCAACTCCATTGGTGGCATCAATATAAAGTAGGGGCCTTGATGCCAAAAACTTTTTTGGTTTGTCGGGGTTGTGGGACTCTGAATAAGATTCCCCTCCAGGACTTTCCCCTAAACCAGAGACATTTGGGAATGGAGTTAAATACACCGCAAAAAAACTTTGGAGGGAGTCGGTGAAACAAACCCCCAAAGCTTCTAAAGAGGGTTGAACCCAGTTCACCACGTCTCACATAAGCCAATTTTTGGGGGTTGGGTGAAGAAAGGGCATGAAAAAAAAGGGCGCGTCTTTGACTTTAAATTTTGGGGGGAAAAAAGGAGGGTTTTCACGTCGCCATCGTCCAGTACTCAGTAAAGTCTAATTTTTTACCCCATCCCATTGGGGGATCGCTGGCGGTAAAACTTTTCATCTCCTGCAAAGGGGGGGGGTTTCCACCCGGTAAACTGGAACATGGTTTGAAGCTGATCCCGTCGCCAAAGGGATTTTCTCCTGCATATCTATTTTTTTTCCCAGCCTTTTTTTCGGGAAAATTTGCAGAAAAAACAAATTGAAAAAATCCACAATGCTACAATTTTTGGGGTAGCGTGCGACACATCCAGGTTGGCAGCCGATCCACCTCTTTTTGCAGCTTTCCAACCGTCACCCAAACGGTATTTCCTTTTGCACACCTCGTCTTTGGTTGGCTAGCAGACACATTTTAGAAATTCTTTTTTGGGTTTGGGCCCCCCAACCCACCAACCGATCAAAATTCTGCATTGTTTGGATGGTTTTGGGCCCCGGGTTTTTAAAAATCGCCCCGGGGATACAGGGTGGGCCGGGTTAACCCGGCAGTCTTTTCCACTCAAAAAAAATTTCCCAGGGGAAAAACTGGGCTGCCTGTAAACAAAAAAAGGGCCCCTTTTCTAAAAGGGAACATCAAAAGCACATAAACGACAGTGAGGGTTTCCCGGGTTTTTCTGTCCTCTGTATGCTTTCCCGGGGTGGGCCCAACGGTACCCTAAAATTTTTCGTTGAAAAAGGTTGGGTTTGAACAATTTTTTGGGGTTGAAACGGGATAAAAACTCTGATCTCGTTTGGGTATTTGAAATTTTTGAGAAAAAAAATAGGTTTGTCAAAACCAAAAAAACACACAAAAAAACCCCAAAAACACAAAAAAAATTTAAAACTGTCAATCTCACATAAAAAATTGACTAAATTTTAAACACACACACACACACACACACACACACACAAAACACACACCCACACACACACACACACCAAACAAAACCCCAATCACCAAAAACAATTGTTTCTGGCCCCTTTTTTAAAACAATTTTCCCTCATTTATTTCAATATAAAATCAACAGATTTCTTTTGTAAAAAATTTTCCCAAAATCTGACTGTAATCTCAAAATTTAAACATAAAATCCTTTTTCTTTTGTAAAAACTTTCCCCAAATCTGACTGAATTTCCCATAATTACATCTCTCTCTCCCCCCTTCACCACAACACACCAACAACACAAAAAACACACTACTCTCTCTCCCCTCACACAAACACAGACAGAGAAAAAACTTCCCTAAATACATTATTTTCAACAAAAAACCCAAACATTTTTGCCATAAAACCCTTTAACCCCCAAAATTTTAAAACATTTTTAAAGGTTTTATAAATTAAAACAAAATTTTGGAATAAGTGAAAAAAACGAAAAGAGACCAACAAAAAAAAATTTTAAATAAAGAAGTTTAATCAATTAAAACACTGACACATGCGTACAACACCCACCTGCCTGCAACCCAAACACCCCCAACCCAGCCACGCCCCCCACAGGGAGCTATGAAAGTCACAACTTGAATACCACATAAAACATTGTGTAAAATTTAAATTTTAAACCCCTGTCATGAATCCAACCCCCAATGCTTAACAAAAAAGAATTAATACATTTTAAAATTCCCTTTGGGAAAGAGGGGGTGATAAAAAAGTAAAAAAGGGACTTTTACTTTAAAAAGAGAAAAACACAAAGTACTGAAAATTACAGAAAAAAAAAAATTTAAATTAAAGCACAAAAAAGTTTTTAGTGTTTAAAATTTTTTTGCTTAATACAGTTTCTGTACCATGAAGCGAACAGGGGGGCAAATTTCCCCCCCGGCAGGACACTGTGGCAAGGGAAAAAAATGAAAAATTACCACCAACTTTAAATTTAACATTTTATGAAAGTAATAAATTGGGGAGAAATTTAAAAAAATGTTATCCCCCCATCCCCTCACCTTTCAAAAACCACCAAGGCAGAGCAATCTTTTTTCATGACCCCATTTTAATTAAACCTGTCATATAACTACTGCTTGTGAAGTGCGGAAAGAAGAATGGAAAATTTGACCGATTTTCTTTTTAAAAACCCTTTGTCAAAAGAATTACGTTTGGGTTTCTAACAAAAAAACTTTGGGGGCCAAGGTTCCCAAACTTCTCCATGAACACACGGGTTAACAGAATCCAACATTTCGGGTGGGCATTTCCAAACCAGTAACTTCGGATTACGGGGTTCTTCTTCACAGAAAAAAAAAATGGGAATCCCCCACCGCTTGGGTTTTTCAATAAATGAGATTTTATTTTTAAAACCTTTTTCCACTGGGGGGGTTTTTTCAATTTTCTAGTTTCTTTTTTTTTCCTTTGGGGGGGGAAAAGTTTGGGGCCTTTTTCAAATTTTTTTGGGGTTTTATTCAAATTCTTCTTTTTCTTTTGGGAACTGAACTAAAAACCTGGGGGGCCCAAAAATCCTTGGGGGGGGCGCCTCCTAAAAACGCTGAAACACGGGCAATTTTGGCACATCATTTGTTTTTTAACCCAAACTCCGGGTTACACTCGCTTTTTATTTGGGGCACAATTTTCACCTTTCGGGGGTTGATACCCCCCATTTTTAATCATTTAATAAAGATTTTTATAAAGCTAAAAAAACTTCATTTCAGGTAAACATTTTTTTGCTGGCTGCCAATTGGGGCCCCTTTTTTCTTTATTTAACCCCTGAAAAAATTTAACAACAAAACGGTTTTTGGGGGTTTAAAAACTACAAGGCATGTTATGGGGGGAAATCAACCAACAAAGCCACCCCAAATTTTTAAAAATACCCCTTTCAGTGAGGTACTCTTAACAAAATTACACTTTTTTGTATATTGAAAAAGGGGCCAAAACCAAAATTCGGCCAACTTTAAAATTTATTTGAAATTCCCTTAACAGGAAACCTTTTTTGTCCCTTTTTTCAAATTTCTCCAAGCGATGGTCCCCTTTTTCCCCTTTTTTTTCTATTGGGTAAAATTCTTCAACGGGCCTTTATCTCACATTTTTACAATTACAACCCAAAAGCCCTACCTCCTTTTTTTTGTTTCGGCGGGAAATAGATATCTTTAAGGGCCCGGTGAAATGCCTCCGCAAAAAAATTTTGGGGGTTTGCAACAGCTGGGAAAATCGAAACAGGCCCCCAAAAGCTTTTTTTATAAAATTTTCAAAAAAATTTCCCTTTAAAATTATTCTAGGGAAATTTTGGGAGATATTTTCAAGAAAAGGGCAAAAACTGCTGAAAGATTTAGGGAAAATTTTGCCTCGTCGGGGGCTGACTAGAATTTTCAAAAATGCATGGGTTTGCTGAAACCTAAATCTTTAGGGAGTGTATCATTTTTTAAACGGGCTTTCGCCAAATTTAAAACCCCACGCCACGCAAACAGTTTCGGTATTAAAAAAATTGCACCACCACATTGAAGAATTCCGGGCGAGATAAATCATGAAAAGGTCTGTTGAAAAACTTGTCCCCAAAAAATTCCCCCCCAAAACGGAAAAATACTTCTAGAATTTAAACGCCCTAAACCTAATAATACCGGCCCAAAAGGAAATGGCCTCCCAAAATTTCATAAAAAAAACAAGAACTTTTTCAATAAAAAAGGTCAATTGGGGGTTTTTATGTTTAAGTAAAGCAAAACTTTTTTTGTAGAATTTTTTTCCCCATTTCCCCTTTAAAAAATTTGGGGGGAATCACAAAGGAATTTTCTTATTTTTGGATACGGGTTGGGTCCCTTGGGGTTTTATAAAAAAATAATAAATCCCCGGGTTTTCTGCTTAAAAATAAAGAACCCACATCTCAACACTTAAAACCGGCTTTCCGGGTTTTTTGGGTTTTTGCCGAAATTTTGTTTTGGCTTAAGGGTTTGGGGAAAATTTTTTTTCCTTGGGGCCCAAAAACGACCTCTTGTTACAATTCATTTAATTATCTCTAATTCTTCAAGAATTTTTTCCAATTTAAAAACTCCGGGGGCCATTTTTCCCCCCCCAATTAAAAAACCTCAATTCACCCAACCCATTTTCAATGACCCATTTTCCCAACAAGTGACCATGGGGTTAAAAAACAATACGGAAACTTTACCTTACCCACGGGGCCAAAGGTGTTTTCAAAACAGCCCATGAACGCGGGGCTTTAAAAAAACCAATTTTTTGGGAAACCTTTTGAGTTTTTTTTGCTCTTTTCCTTTTTTTGGTCACTACCCTACATTTCCCCCACCGGGGGGGGAAAAATAAAAATATTTTAAACATTTCCTTTGAAATGTTTTTTTTCCCCCACATGCCCTTGAAAAACGGAGTTTTTTTGGGGCCTTTTTCCCCCCCTTTTTTTTCCAAACAAAAATTTTTCCCCTCGCAAAAAAATTCCCCTTTTTGTTTCAATGTTCAAAATTTTCTCCCATGCTCAGTTTTTATACCCCCCTTTTAAAATTTTTTAAATTATTCAGAAAAAAAAATTTCAGGCAGAGATGGGAAAAAAACAATGTGCTTTTTTCGGAACATCTTCATTCTGTGACAGGGGCTTTTTTGTGCTTATGAATGCTGGCGGAAACGGTTTTCTTTCAGTATGGCCCAAAAAAAATTTTTTTTTGCTGTTTTTTTAACCCCCTTTTGGGGGCCCCCCGGGGGGGGGGGTTTGGGGGCCCCCCGGGGGTGTGTGGGGGGGGTTTTCCCTTTGGGGGAAAGGGGTGTCCCTGGTGAGGCGTGACCCGTTGGGTGTGCTGTGCCCGTGTTGTGGGGGGCCCGGGCCCCCCTGTTTCCCCCTTTCCAAAAAACCCCCGGGGGGGGTTTTCCTGTGGCCTTCTGCCCTGTTCCCCTATTTCTTGGTGGTGTTTCCTGTTCTGTTTCCCTTTCCCCCTACTTTTGGGGGGGTCCTTTTTGGGGCCTTTTTGCTCTTTTTTCCCCCTACTCTGGGGTTTTGGTGGTCAGTTTGGACCCTTCTCTTCCCGTCTCCGGGCCCCCCCTGCTGCGCAGAATAGGGGAAAAAAAAATTTTTAAAAAGGGGGAAAAAATAAAAAGGACTATAAAAGCCCCCCCCCCAAAAAAAGGTTTTCCCATGTTTACGCCCCCTTGAAAAAACCAAAAAAAAAAAACCCACTCTTGGAGGTCCCCCCGCTCCCCTTATTTTCCCCTGAAAGATACTTTTTAAACCCCCAAAAAGGGGGTCTTTCAGCGTTGAACACCTTAGGTCCATCAGCAATCACAGAGAAAAAAAACCCCCCCAAAAGCCCCAACAACATTGCTGGGGTTTTTTATAAATAGTTCCTAAAGCGTGGGGTGCAAAGGGGGTTTTTAAAAGCAAGGGGGTTGGGGGGGTTGGCTTTAAAAAAAAGGGGATATCCCAAAAGGGGGAAAAAGCCAAAATACTGGAAAAACCCGAGATTTACCACAAAGAGGGGGGAAAATTTTTTCCAAAACCCATTTTCCCACAGTAAAGAATGGCGGGAGGCCCGGGAAAACCCCCTCCCCCTTGATAAAAACCCCCAAAAGGCTCCCCTTGATCTGCATGGGGGGAGAAAATACACGTTTTCAGGGGCCAACTTTTAAACCCCAAAATTTTAATTTTTCCCCACGATTGCATACTTTTTTGCTTTTAAAGAAAAAAGCTCTTCGGTGCTTTTTCCCCAAAACAAATGCCGAGACATTTGGGGGGAAAAACCTTTTTATTCTTCAGAAAACCACATCCGGCGGGGGTACCCCAAAACCCCGGCCACCCCCCAAAAAAAGGGGCACAATTCCCGGGGTCCCCCCTGAAAAAAAAGAGTTTTTTTAAAAATGCAAAAAAATGCAAAAATTTTTTTTAAACCACTTTTTTCCCCACTGTATAAGGGCGAAAAAAAACAAACAAACAACAAAAAGTGTACAAAGCCCCTAAGAAAAAAAATCAAACAGAATTTTCTTTCTTTTCCTTCTTTTCTGTCGAAAAAAACTTTCCCAAAACCAAAAATAATTACTTTTTTTTGGGGCCCAACCCTGCCAAAACACAGTTGCCCAATCCCCTTTCCCCCCCAAAATTTTCCAAAAAAAAAAGGGGCCACCTTCCCCGGGCCCAAAAAGGGAAATTTAAAATTTGTGGGGGTTTTTCCAAAATTCAAACCCCCAAAAAACTCCCCCCCTTTTTCCCCACGGTCCCCCCCCCTCACGGAAGGGTTAAAAAAATAAAGGCCCCGGGGGGGTTTGTCCCCCTTTTCAAATTTGGTTTTTTGGGACGGTTTAAAAAAAAAAAAATTTTCCCGCCCAAACCCCAAAAAATTTTCCGCTATATTTTTTTTGAAAAAATTCCCCCTTTTTCAACACTTTTCTGCAGCCCAAAAAACCCCTTTTCCCATTCTTCAGGGTGCCCTTTTGGGAAACGAAATCTTTTTTTCCAAAACCCCCCCAAATATTCCACCCGCCAATTGGCTAACCCCCGATACCGGACTAGGGGGGGGAAAACCACGCTCCCAAAAGGTTAATTAACATAAAAGAACTTTTCTGTTTTTTAATGGTTATCAAGTCTTTTTTGATAACTTTTGCAAATACTTTAATTTTTAAAATTTTCCCCTAAAATATACAAAATGTAAAAATACTGTTTGCTATGGTTTTAAAAGTGACTAAAAAAAAAGGGGGAAAAAAATCACATACAACCTTAAAAAGCGATGGGTCCCCCCCAAAATAAATAACTCGCTGTACAAATCCTTAAATTGGGGGGGGCTAAGAACTGCAGCTCTTTGCCTCTTTTTTTTTTTGCCAACCTCTTGGGGGAATGACGGGGGCTTTTTTTTCCCCAAAAAAATTTTTTGCCTGTTTTTCAGCTGATTTTCTTTTTTAAATTTTTTCCCCCTTTCCCCTTGTTCAATTTGAGGTTTTTTACTTTTCCCAAAAAAAAAACACCCAACCCGGCCCCTTCCTCTTTGAAAAACCGATGCCTCTCAACACTAGAAGGACATGTCTGGCTTGCCCTTCAGCTCAACCTCCTATTCCGAGGGCCCCCAACCACGAAAAAGGAAAAAAATGTCCCCATTTTGCTGCCCCCGGGGGCAAGTTTTGCCCCATGTGGGGGCAAAAAGATGGTTTTTCTGGGTTTTTTTTTTTTACCTTTTTAAGGGGATTTTTTTTAAAAAACTTTAAAAAGGGGTTTTTGGGAAATCAGGGGGGCCCTCTCACCCCCTTTTTGGTTTTGGGGGGGTTTTTTTAATCTCTTTTAAGTTTTCCCTTTTTGGGGGTTTTCCCCCAAAGGGCCGGGGCCCCTCCTGGGCAACCCTTACGGTCGAGGGGGCGTCGAAAAAAAAAAAAGGGGATTTTTAAATTTGGGTTTTTGTATACCCGGGAAAACTGTACAAGTCGGAAACTTTTTTTAAAAATACAGTTTTAAAAAGGAAGGTAAACCCTTTTTTTAAAGGGCCCCCTAGGGGGTGGGGGGGCTATAAGCAAAAATTAAATTTTTTTGGGGTTGGGGTTTTTAAAATGTGATTTTTTTTTTAGCCCTGATGGGGGCCAAATGTGGGGGGGGCTATAAGAAAAAATTTTTTTTTGGAAGGGTTTTTTTAAAAAAATGGGACAATATAGCCCTGATATCCTATTGGTCGCGGGGCTATAAGCAAAAAAATTTGGGGTTTGGGATTATTTTAAAATGGACAGGTAATAGCCCTAGGGGGCCTTTTTTTTGGGGGTCAGGGGGCAAAAAGAAAACATTTTTGGAGGGATTGGAGTTTTAAAAGGTGACGAGGTATAGCCCGGGGGGGCCCCCGGGGGGCCGGGGGGGCTTTTACACCATTTTTGGGGATTTTTTTGGAGTTTTTAAAATGGACGGAAAAACCCCCCTTTTGGATATCCTTTTTGGGGGTTTTCGGGGCATAACATCATCTTTTTTTTTAATTGGTGGCAATTTTTTTCCCCCTTTTTCCCCTTTCATCCCCCCCCTTTTTCCTCCCCTTTTTTTTTCCCTTCCTGTTTTTTTGGGGTTTTTTGGGGGGTTTTTCCCCCCCTTCTTATCCATCTCCTGCCAGACTCACCCTGTGACAGTTTTGGTATCCATGTTTAAAAAATTGGTCCCAGCTTTTTTGGACATTTTTTTTTTTTTTTTTTTCCCCGTTTAATCGGGCTTTTTCTGCTGATATGGGGGAAAAAGGGGCCCAAAGTTCCCCCCAAAACCCTGTTAAAAGGGGGGGAAAAGGGGGAAAATAGGGAAACTAACCAGGGGCCCCCCCCCGGGGGTTTGCCCCCAATGGTTGACCAGGGCTTTAAAAAAAAAAAAAGGGGACGGGGGGAAATTTAAATTTTTTTTCCCCCTTTTTAATCAGATAAGGTCGTACATTTTTTTTGGGGGAAATTTTTAAAATTTGCTAGTGACACCCCCGATATGGCCGGGGTTTTCCCCTATTTTGGCGGTGGGCAAGAAAAAAGGGGATTGGGGGGGGTTTGGGTTTTTGGGGATTGGAGGTTTTACAGCCCCCCATAGGGCCTTGGGGTTATAAAAATTTTTGGGTTTTGGGGTTGACAAACCCCATTTCCGAGCCACCAAAAAAGATCAACTTAAAAAGGGGTTAAAAAAAAAAATAATAATAAAAATTGAGGGGGTGGGGGCCACCCTTTCCCATCGAAAATGTCCCTGCAACAGTGGAGGGGGGAAAAGGGGGGGACGGGGGGGTTTTTTTGGGGGTTATTTGGGGGAGTTGTTTTTTTTTTATTTTTTCTTGAAAACCCGGGTTTTAAAAAGATTATATGTAAAAGTTTTTTAAAAAAAGCAAAGAGCTGCTTACATCACCAACTTCTTCATTGTTTTTTTTTTTCCAAAAATTTTTGGGAAAAGGCTTTTTTTTAAAAAAAAAAAAATAAAAACCTCTATTTTTCCACAAAAAAAAAACCCATGAAAGGGGTTTTTTTTTTAATTCGGGGCCCTTTTTTTGGGGTTTTTAATTTTTGGGGGGGTTTTTGGGGCCCCTTGGGTTCCCAAAATTTTTATTTTTTTTTTTTTTTTTTTTTTATTTTTTTTTTTTTTTTTGGGGGGGGGGGGGGGGTTTTTGGGGGGTTTTGGGGGTTTTTTTTTTCCCGCCTTCCTGTTTTGTGTTCTGCTTACTCTTTTTTTTTTTTCCCTTTTCTGTACCTCTTCATTTCCACACAACTACTGGCACCGAAACCAGCATACAAAACACATAAAAAAAATTTTTGGAAACACTATTTTTTTTACTATTTTATTTTTTATTTAAAAAAATTTTTTTTATATAGAAAAAGGGGGAATAAGAATTGTGCTTTTTTAAAAAATCCGTCCAGAGGTTGGAAAGGGGGGGAAAACATTTTTTTAAACGGTGCAAAAATTTTTTCCCCCCCTTTTTTTTTCCCCAAAAGGGGCCCCCCTTTTTAAATCCCCCACCCCTGGGACAATAAGATGGAGAAAACACTGAAAAAAACCCCAAAAGGAAAAAAATTTTTTCCCCCTAAAGGGGGGAAAAAGGGGGGAAAACCCCGGGGCCCAAAGGGGGTTTTTCCCCCAAGGGTTCCTACCACTTGGCTTTCCAAAACCCCCCAAAAACCTTTTTTGAAAAAAAAAGGGGGAAAACCCACCAAAATAAAAAAATAAAGCCCCCCAAAACTTTCCCCCCCCCCCTTTTGCCTACCTAACATTTGTTTTGGGGTTAAAACATCGCCAGTTTTTTCCAAAAACTTTTTCAAATGGGGGAAAAAGGGAAAAAAATTTTTAAAAAACCCCGCTTTGGGTTTTTCCACGACGACAGGCCCCCGCTTTTGCCTCGGGGGTTCTAAAGGGGTGTACCCTTTTTCACATTCCCCCATCCCTTTCCCGAAAACCCTTTTTCCCCTCACACAGCAAAAATTTTTTTTAAAACATCCAATTTTCATTCAATAAAACAACATAGGTTTGGATTTATTCACCAGCAAACTCCAGATCAATAGTGTTTCTAGCAGTCTTCATCTAAGAGAGGACAAAATAAGGCAGCGCAGATACTCTAGATAATCCCAGTACCAATCAACTCATCTTCAATCCTTCAAACAGATTACTCGCAGGGGATAAACCCAATAGCGACACGCAAACTATCTGCACAACTGGGGGGAATACTGAGCGTAAGATACGAATCCTTAGATATAACACACATTTATCTCTTCACACAACATACATCCAATAGCAGACACAGAGCATACTTCAAAATGACTTACAGATACAATATTAAACTATGCATCATCCCTCAAACGAATATATAATCATATAACTAAGACAGTCCGGCTCAAATGAACACACACTACAATAAGGTAAACAACACATCATCTTTCAATATAGAACCATTACAATCCAAGACACGACACTCATCACCTCTCATCACAGCAACCAGATACAAACTTAATCCAATAGCAAAACACAGCTAAGTAACACAATACACTACAGCATTCTTACGTTATGGCCGTATAAATCAATTATATCAAAAATTAATATGTATTTTTGTCGTCATTTCTCAGACCTTGAGCTCGGAGGGTTCATCCACTAGTGCAATTTAGTGAAAGACCTTGTGAGGGGCACACACATTCACACTCTAGATAGCATGCCGTTCATGTTGGAGGATCTGATAATACTTTAACGAGCATACGATGATTCTTTTAGGCAGTTATATTACACACTTAAGGCCCTGAAGCATCATGCACTTGGAATTTGACCTGAGAATGGTAAAAATCCCCAACAACCCTTAATTTCACCTATACCCCACGGGGAATTCGAACCCGGCAACTGCATGGAACCCAATAGATTGGGGGAATTCAACACCACTTTCTTAACACATCAGTATAAATTTGCCAATGTTTGCTTAAAAAATTGCATTCAAAAACACCCGGAAGCCTCATCTGACTACTCATTACAATGCAAATCACCAATTTCAATTTTGATCACTTAAAATAATCCGGAGCCATACATCTTTCAACAATTGTAAATACGTCTTCCAAAGAACTTCGATCAATTTTTAACAAATCAAATTTTTTCCATGGGGGGGTTGGGGTGGGGTTTTCTGTTTTGTTAACTAACTAAAACACTTACCTCAAATCAAGCACGTTACTCATTATCTGGTGTAAGGTCTCACATATAACTCTCGCCAAGGCGTATAACCAAATAAAAAAATTCTATACAACTGCAGTGACGAAAGATAATCCTCAAAAAGTTTCCCCCCTCCAATTAGACCACTGAGTTGGGGGGTCTAGGGCGCTAGTCTTTTCGAATGAACGATAAACCATGTACCCGTGTGTGTAACTTCCACTACTTTATGCTCCGTAAACGAACGACCACACAACAAGGGATTGACCCTATAATGCAAAAATTCTTAAGAAAAAAGCCAACTCTGATAGAGAAAAACACATACAGTTGGCATACACTAAAAAGAAAAAAAAAATCGGGTAGGGCGCGGCACCACGTTGGCGACGCACAAAATAAGAACAAAAAAACCGCTTACTCCCCGGAAGCAGCCCGGATTTCACGCAAGAAATCTGCTGTGCACATAAAGTGATACTACATACAAAAATATACATTAAGCTACTTGATGTTTCAATATCTAACACTCGCAGTATTACACACACCTGAAACCATTTGAAGAGCCGTCCTACATTGGACACATGGGTGATCAAGAGAGTAACACTCTGCCTATTGGGATGGATAGCCTAGTTGCGTCAGAACATATGCGGCTGAGCAATTTGACACCCTTGAGTCGCGGTCAGGAAATTTTTCTCCTGAGTAACATCAGTAGCCAGAGCCTATCAATCATCTGCCCACTAAATCCGATAGAGACTTTAAACCGAACCCCGTCCCGAACGCATGCAGAACATCTGTGCGCACATGTTAAACATCTCGGTCCGCTTTTCGTATGTAGTAGACCCATCATAGTCTGCCGGTGGAACAGTGACAATATTTCACAAAAACTCATACCACTACACGGACCGGCATAGACTATTAAACACAGGGAGTCTGTTGCGAGGGTTTGATCCTCGATATAAAATTATGGGGATTGTAAATATAAAACGAACTAATACAAAATAAAATAAGGTAGTGTGCCGCTCCAAGGTTGTGTGTGCTAGTGCCCAAAACTTTGCTACCATCTCTTAGACCATTATGGCGGTGTCTGTCGAGCTGACATCATGGGTAAGACACAGGGACCGATAGGTTCAAGTGGGGGTAACACAACTTTAGCTCGTGTAAAAGACCCCGCAAGCGTCATGAAGAAGTTCGTCCCACAGCCAATATTCTGTAGAAAAATGCCACGCCTGGGTAGAAACATACTTAAACAGTCAAAACGAGAAAAAATTAAAATCGGTGCCTCGCTCGTGGTAATCGTCCCCTACTACCTGAGTCACCAAATTCATGGCGGGAAAAAGTTCGTGCTGTACTAAAAGGTATTGCCTGCTCAATACACGCTATAAATCATCCATATGGGACAAATATAAGTATAACACTGACAGCACACCCATTGATAGATAATACATCACCGCTAAATACGACACAGAAAAGTACGTTTATACATTGTTAAATCTAAAAATAAAGCCCTGATATTGTACAATCAAATACACTAGCATTTGGGGGAGGAGGGAAGAAAATAACGTTGAGAGAAAAGAGTACGGAACACTACACAAACATGAACACAAAAAATCAACCAAACCATCAAACAATACAAATACTAATACACAAACCCATTACGGTATAAACAAATTCTCCGAAAAGGGCGCATCTATTTTCTTCTATTAAACGAAACACACTGTCACACTGTGCCATTTAATAGGGAAGCACCTGACAAGTCAGCCACAACACAAAAAGTGGCTTTGGCGCGCGATAGCAACGAATTTCAAGACAAACCTCATTACTATTGATTAAACTTCTCTTTGACATCGGCAAAATATCCGCACACTGAGACACACAAACTGACAAACCAGGAGCTACACACCACAATCAAACAAAAGATCATATTCGATGAACTATAAAACCGAGGCCCGTTACGAGTCCAACGCTGAACCAGCTTGCCACCAGCAAAAAAACTCACGTTTAAAACGAAAACCCCCGTTCCCCTTGTCGGAAGAGCGCAGTGGCCATCATTTCCGGTTAGCATGAGGCTTCGTACGGTCCTTGAATCCTTGAAATTTTGGAATCAAAAGAAAAAAGGAGAGGAGAGGATTCAGTGTCAGCATGAATATGAGATCCATGACCCTCGATCATCAACACCCTCAAGTCCGAGTATAATGAGAGGAGAGGGGGCGAGCGGGGTGCTCTATAAATCATATAAAGAGGGAGGAGGATGTTGAGAAGGATCGGTAGTCATCAAAAGTAAGGGCGTGGAGGGCGGGGGGCCGGTAAAAAAACTAGCGAATATCTCATATACACAAACACACACATACAAACCATGCCCAATCTCACAACGACGAATATCTAATTGTAGTATCTCTAAATTCACAACTTCCACCTCATACCGTTGAGAAAGGATTGGGGGCGGGGGGGGGGGGGGGGGGGGGCAGACGAGAGCTGTCGTAGTACACTCAGACATATCAGCCCTCTACCTAACAACATGCCGAGGGAAAATCGAGCTCCCACTCAAAAACCCGCCTAACAAGACTACTTTTTTCGTGAAAGACCATCGTGTTACCAACACATTGGGTGTTCAATTTCATATGATATAGGCGATGGACTAGCAGCTCTAATATAAGGCTTATCACATCACCCATAGCTATCCACGAGGGTGGTCAGAGAGCAATTGGTTATTATTAAATTAAATTACCAATCAGTTCCATCAGGCCCACTGGCCTTCCATTTACCTTCATTATCATGGATTATTTCTCCCCCCCCCCCCCACCCCCCTCTGCATCAAACCAATCCTCCTCCATCTTCTCTCTCCCCCTCTCTCTCGCTCTCTCTGCGGACAGATCTAACAATCACACACACCCGTAAAACGACACACCTACACTGGAAGAAGTTTAAAAGGGGGGGGTGGGGGGTGGAGGGGGGGTATGACTGACGGTACACAGGCGCGCGCTGCGCACACAAACCCCTCCCACCAAAAAACACACACACCACACGGCCAAACACCCCACACACACACAACACACACACATACACCACACACACACACACACAAGGTATGTTTACTTTCTTTCAGAAGGCCCACGGGTGTATATTAGTGAGTTTAATTTTATTTTGATCAAATCATTTATTGAAACAGTAAAACATATAATAGATAAAGGCTTTAATGGGATTTATTCTGATCATTGTCCACTTGATTTAGATATAATAATATCACAAGTCGTAAAGACATCAAGTCAGCAAGTCGTCCAAAATAATAAGAGATACACAGCAGATTAGGATTACTAAAGATTCACCAGAACCATACGTTTGTAGGGATCAAAATTCCAAGGAACAATTTCAAAAGTCTCTGTTTTACTACCATCATGCAATAATTACATATAAACACAAATACAATACTAAAACACATCGCATCATGCTTTTTTAGAAACACAAAATAAATCAACAATACAATAGCAGATTACTGATCAACAAATGATATGAATGAATGTTCACCAAGCAAATATCTGATATCTATATCAAAGTGCGAAAATTTCAACTTGAAGACCAAAAAGATCATAACCTGTTAAAAATTAAACGCAATAAATAAAAAAAATGGGTATTTGACTCAGAATGGTACATAGTAACGAGAAAAAAGATTGTAAAATCTCTTTACTAAATGCAATGAACAGAAACCCCATAGTAAAGATTAGAACTTCCGACAAAAATACTTTTCAAAAAGAAAACAGCTATAATACTTTGAATCACAAAAATAAAAAACAAATTCTACAACAAATAAAGTTAGGACAATCGCAGTTCACATAGATCGCATGAAGAAGATCCATATATTGTGGAACAAAAACTTTACCAAAATTAAAACGAAAGTGAAGATGATGGATTGAAACATCAACAAGTCACATTAGTTAGCATAAGTGGACGGAAACACTTGAAAAACACTTGTTGGAAAACGCAACCAGGCAAATTAGAATCCAAGAAACCCACCTGGGCAAAAACAAATACAAAATACTATTCGATGAATTGAAAATAAAACTGATAATCCAACTAATCCTATAAGATAAAGAATATTACATCACGTGGAAATTACCAAAAAACCAATCAAAAGACTGGAAAAATAAAAAAATCACCCATATACAGGCAATATTGTGCCAAAAAAAAAAAGTGCCGGAGAAATAAATTAATTGTAATAGTAATTAGCTTTTGCGATGATTGGACATTAGATAAGTATCTAGCTATTAACATATTGCAAAAAGTATGGGATCTAAGTGTCGGAAGGCACTTTTTGAAAAACGATTTTACATGACGTCATAAAATTGTTGGGGATTTTACCATATTTTTTAAACAGTTTGTATATGGTCTCTGTGCATATTACGGTCTGGACAAGTGCTCTTTCTGACATCCATTACGAGTATGACAATAGAACACTATAAACCAAGATAAAGCCAAAAAGCAATGACTATACTGCGACATAATGCCTAAATTAAGCAGTTTTGCCCCATCAACATGAATTCACCCCGCAAAATCATGTAATGCTTAATTTGGCACTGCATTTTTTATGTTTACACCCCAACCAGATTAAACCGGATTTACGACCACTGTATAATATCCCCACGCTCTGATAAAGTGAGAGTCTCCTCATCGGAAAGTCAGAACTTTACAATATATAAAACTAAAACAAGTGCAGTACAGGAAAACAAACAGCATCAGAGTTAGTATCAAATAATCACTGTGCAATCCCCCCCACTTCAGATCGGCATAAATAAATCAGCACATAGTTTCCCAACGACAAGAAAAATCATACACATACTCGATGTGAGTGTATTAAAAAGCTTCATCTTTATCTAATGTAACTCTTGCTGGGATGAAATGAAGCACAGAATCAATCAAAATCAGGCACAAATGAAAAACCAACCCAAGTGGAGTTCACGAATTCATGCCACTTCAAAACTTCCTGAACTTTAAAAAAGAAAAAACACCACATACAGAGAAAGAAAGAAGAAAAGAAAGAAAAGGATATGGTATACTCACATATACACTGATACACATAAAAGAATAAAAATAAAAATTAATAATAATATAAATAAAATAAAACATTCTTCTCCTCTCACCACTGACCTCCAAACATCCCAGGCCAGCACCCAATCTCTTACACTTGACAGCCCTCCCTCCAAGCTCTTCACTTGACTGCCCTCCTCTCACAATCTCACTCATGTCACTTACTGCCCTCACTCATATTCTCTTCACTTGACATGCCCTCACTCCATACATCTCCTTCTTTTGACTGTGCCCTCCTCCAATCAACGTCACTATTGACCATGCCCTCCTCCAATCGCTTCACTTGGACTGATATGCCCTCCCTCCAATCTCTTTCACTTGACTACTGCCCTCCTCCAATCTCTTCACAGATTGACTGCCCCTCCTTCCAATCTCGTCACAATTGACTGCCCACCTCCAAGCTGCTTCAACACTGACTTGCCCTCCCTCCCAATCTCTTCTTTTTGACTGCCCTCCTCCAATCTCCTTCACTTGACTGCCACTCCCCAATCTCTGCACTTGACTGCCCTCCGCCAATCTCCTTCTTTTTTAGACTGCCCTCCTCTCCTCCAATCTCTCACGTGACTGCCCTCCTCCAATCTCTATCACTTGTCTGCCCTCCTCTCCTTTCTCGTCTCCTCTCTCTCGCTTTATTCTCCTCCTCCACGTTCTTTCCTCCTTTCTCCTCTCTCTACATTCCCTTCCACCTCTCTACAGCTCTTCTAATACATACCCTGAAGGGTATCATATGATGCCCATCTTCAGTTTGCTCACTTCTCTGACTGAGAGCATCATGCAACCTTTTTTCCAGGTCACCAGAAAGAAGGCCTGGAGTTGAGATTTGTTCCAGGATAACCTAAACCCCCCAGCCGAGCCCATCTTAAACAGCATGTGCCCAGGGAATGGGTCTTTCTGGAGCAGCCCTCAACATACCTGCCCCCATCATACTCCCCCATAACATTCCTCCACCCTCCATGTACTTATATAATATATCTGTTTTTTTTTTACTTTTTTTAGTTTCTTTTTTAAATTAAAGGGCATAGTTTAGTCAACTACAAGGTACATAGGTAAACACTCAAACCTCCCACTGAATTCGAACCCATGACACAAAATCGGGACATAACAAACATACACACCCAACAAAGTCTGTTCGTCTTACACCAAACAGCCACTAAAGCCTGCTAAAGAGGTAAGTGAACTCGGAAATATATATCTGATTTTCAGCGGAGAAGGCAGGTAGGATATAGAAAAATCTCCTATTGTGCTCGCATTGTGTTTCTATTAATTAACCGTAACTGATCGAAAAATGTTGTTTTTCTAAGTTTATTCTTTTTTTAATTTACATTTTAATTTTTTATTGGTTTGCCGGCAAGAATTCCATACTTTCGGGGAGCATTCTATAAATAAACTGGAAACCCACAACCTATGCACATGAACTCTAAAATATTTTTTATGTGGCGCAGTCGTCAGTGGGATGGAGGGAAGCTGTGGCCAAAATCTCAGTGGAGCCCAGTGGTGCCCCCCCCAACTGCCCCACCGCTACCACGAAGAAACTCAACGGACAAGGAGAAAGGGTGAGCGTGAAGGTGAAGTCCAAGTTGTTCTAGCCCTTTAATGGGGCATAAATGTAAATATTGTCTTCTTTCCTTCATTTCCTGTTTCTGATGTTTGTTATATAATTATGGATCAATTGGCATTGTAAGATACAGTGGCTGTGTGTGTGGTTTTGGGGGGGTTGTGTGTGTTGTGTGTGTTGTTGGTGTGTGTGAGGTTGTGTGTGGTGTGTGTGTGTGTGTTGGGTGTGTTGTTATTTGATTTTTTGTTTTATTTCTGCTTTATATCGACGGATAATGGAAAAAGTACACTTGTTGCTTTTATTTACTCAATCACCCGTTGTGTGCCATTTTGTAAATCTGTAGTTTATTTTTAAAAACTTCTTTTATATCGGGGATAATCGGAATAAAGCACATGATGGCTTTTTTATTACGTCCAGAACTCAAAATTTTAACAAATTCCCCGCCTCACCCAAACAATTCACCCGTAAAGCGACAAGCTAAGCTGATTGTAAATCGTGCGTATCATCTGGTCCCTACCGGCACACAAGGCCTAACCTCATACATGACGAAAAGCGGAACATGAATTAAACGTTTGCATACGATGTCGTGTGCGTTCGCACACGGGGCCTCTCGGTTTATAGTCCTTATCCAATGACTTTTTGGGGATAGTGGGAGTCAAACACTGATGTAAACTCCAGATAAAAATTCCCATCCAACAGGAATCGAAACCGGGTCGGTCAAAATTAGCCAGCATACAATTTTCGACGTCTAGAGCTTACAACCCTCACCCAGTTTAGGGTGCTCACCACTGTGTGTGGTGCATCTGTGTGGTTGTCGTGAGTTGTAAGTAGTGAGGTGTATGTGTGGTTCCGTGTCGTGTTTGTATTGTGTGTCGTTGTGTGTCTTAAGCTTGAGTAGGAGAGTGAGGGGGAGAGGGGAGAGGGAGAGAAGAGAGAGGTCAGTCAAGTCAAATTCCTTATTTTATTTCAAGGATAATTGAAAAAATAATAATAAATATTCACAATAATGAATCAATAAAAAACTAATAATAATAAAAAATAATAAAACAAATAAATAACATAGAAAGAAATACAGGAGATCATAAGGATGATAATAATAATAATTACAGGGAAATTTAGATAGGCCTTTATCTTTGCAAAAAACAAATCATAGCACTGCACATCGACCCACACAGCACACAAGCAACCAATGACATATAAATAGTTGAGCAAATATCGAATGTACACCAACCCACACAACACGAACATCATATGCTGAACCAACACACACACACACACAACACACACACCACACACACACAAACACACTCACACACACACATACCCACACCACAACACACACACAACACGTGGCGCAGCAAGCGGCCGATCCGCACACACACACACACTATATCGACGGTTAATAGTACCACTCTTGGCAGAGAGTGACAGACGGAATTTCAGATGTTGAAGGCACTTGAATACACACTCATGTGTTTTTGTTACATCCATCCCCACCCCTCATGCAGGGATACAAGATCAAAGATAAAAAAAAAAAAAACCCATCTAATCTAAACAACAACAAGTCTAATAAACCCAATAGTCATCAACAACAAACACAAGAAGAGAGAGAAAGACGAGTAGAGGAGAAAGAGAGAGAGAGAGAGAGAGAGAGAGAGAGGGAACGAGAGAGAGGAGGAGAGAGAGAGAGAGAGATAGAGAGAGCGAGTGAATGCATGAATGAATGAACTGACCACCACAACAATGAATGACTGGATCTTACTAAATACACAACGAATAACAGATGTCTAGTCTACAGGCCAAATGCAAAAGCCTATACAGTTCCTTCCCTGGATAAAACAGTACGATTTTTTTTTATTAGATCAAGGATAATATTGGATGATCTTTATTCAGTTGAATTGAATTTCTTAAATGTAAATGACATTTAAGGTATAATTTTGTGTGCGACTTGTGTAACTCCTCTCTCGTTTCTCTCCATCTCTCTCATCAGCCTCCTCAGACACTCTTCCACACATCTGCTTCTTCGAATCCATCCGATCTCACTACTCTCCTCCTCTTCTCTCTCCCTCTCATCTCATCTCCCCACCCCTTCCTACCATCCTCAACCCCTAAGCCAACAATTACTCACATATCTCTCACTCAATCGTCACTATCTCTCATCCTCTCTCTCCTCTATCCATCGTCTCTCTCTCTCAACTCCATCTCTCAATCTCTCGCTCTCATCCCTCACTCTTCCCTCTCCTCATCCCTCTCATCGCAACCCTCGCCTCATCCTCCTCTTCTCCTCTGTTCTTGTCTGTCTGAATCTGTCTTCTGTCTGTACTGTCTGTCTATCTATCCATCCATCCCCCCCCACCCCCCTACCTCTCTCTCCGTCCTCTCTCTGCATTATCATGTAAGTTTAACATCTTTGGCTATGTGGTCTAGTCAATATATGCAAAAAAATGCCGGAGAAAAGTTTGGGATAAAAAGTAGCAGTCAATAAACATATCAAAAAGTAGGAAGATCTAACAAAGTTCGGAAGTCCACTTTTTAAAAGTATTTTATAGTACATAAAATTTTGGGGGGGGATTTTAACCAGATTTGTTAAAACAGTGTGGTAATATGTTGCTAGGGAGTGGGCATATCGTTGGAAAGCTGCCGACGTACTGATTACTAATTTAATAAGAAAATTACCAGGTAAACGCAAATAAAGCAAAAAAGCTAATGGAAAGTAGACTGCACATATGCTAAATTTTAAGCGTGTCACAAGAAAAGCCCACAAGCATCAGCAAAGGAATCTATGTATGCTGTTCCGTCCTAGCATTTTTACCAGATTAAACCAAAGTTTACGACCACTGTAAAAACCAACACGACACCCGCAGCGCCTTTATCAGATCTGGCTTCACTAACAATCGTGCTATCCGATCAGCAGTCATATTAGCCTTACTTGTCTCTCACATAACCACACAGACTTAAAAAGTCATCCTTTCATCTGGACAAAAATGTGAACTAACATTGGGGGTAATTCTTGGTGAAATACCCAACAGAAATTGCAACGGAACCAATAAATGCTGTAAGATCATTGATTTTTTGTAGAAATGCAGTGTAACTAAAGAAAAACAAAAACATTTTTTTAAAGTCACACATCCCCCTAAAGGTTAAATTAAAAACTGAAAAAAGTTCATCCCCGTTCATTCAAACTAAAGATAAAAATCAGTGCCGTAAATAGGACCAAACCAAAAATTTAGATCAAAAATGCACACTGTAAAGAAAAGAGAAAAAAGAAAAAACATACAGAGAAAAAAAGAGAAGGACAAAAATTGAAAAGGGATGAATGTGAAAAACTGTCACACATACACGATAAAACCTTTTTTTCCCATCAAAAGGACGCAGCCCCCCTTTTTTGATACTGTTTTTTATTTTTTAAAATTTTTAAGTATATAAAAATTTTTATATATATATATTAAATATTATATATATATATATATAAAATTATAATATAAAAAATATAAATTAACATCACCCATGGTTTGGGGGGTTTTTTTCCGCGAACGAAGATTTAAGGGCACTGTCCACTTGGGTCAGGAAAAAGGTTGGCTGGGTGGCTGTTTAGTCCAATGCTGACAAAACAATTCCTGTTTTTAAAAAATATATATATATATATATATAATATTTTAAATATATTAATAAAATTTTAAAATATAAAATATATAAAAAATTTATATATAAATTATAAAAATATATATAAAATGCTGTTTTTATATATAAGGTTTTTTATAAAACACAAACAACAAAAACCCCACAAACACCCCACACACACACACACACACACACCACACAAATATAAAATATATAAAAAAAATAAAAAATAAAAAATTTTTAATATATATAAATATATATTAATTTTAATTTTATAATTAATATATAAAAAACACACACAACCCCCATATAAAAAAATCCGGGGCCCATGGTTTAAAAACTCAAAAAAAAGGACTATTTCTCTTAACCCGGAAAACCTCTGGCCATTTTTCATTAAAGTCAAAACACACTTTAAAAATAAAACAAAACAATGAAACACGAAAAGCCGATTTTGAAAAGAGTGGTTACCAAAAACTTCCCATTCCTACATTACTGTATAATGGGGAGGGCCCAACACACGTGGACAGTTGTTTGGGTTTTCGTCTGGTCAAAAAAGGCACATCAACGCAGTACATACCATGCAACTCTAAAAAACCCTTTTAAACAGTTAAAAATGTGTGTTAAATTTCAAAAAAAATTTTTGTAAATTTTAAAGCTAAACGAAATTTAAAAATAAGTTGCATTACAGGGTTTGGGGCCCCCGGTCCTTTCTCTTGCAGCCAACGGGTCTTTCTTTGGTCAAAAATGGGGGGAAAACCTGACCAAAAAAGGGAGGGAAAGCCGCGGCACCCAAAAACAGGGCCCGCTTTAGAAACGAACAGTCTCAGAAATGGTAAAAATCGTTTATTGGTGTTTTTTATTGATTTTCGGCAATCTTCCCACAACCCACTTTTTCCTACTTTTAGAAATTTGTGTTATGTATTTTTATCCCCCCCCAATTTTCCCCAAATTTAAAACTTTTGGAAATTTTTTTTCGAATGCCGGATTCTCCTCCTTCTAACAAAGTTTGGGTTAAATTGTTTTTACGCCTTTTTAAGGGGAAAAAGGGGGATATTTTTTTTAATTTTGTAAAAGGGTTTATTTGGGTGAAAAAGGGGGAAAAGGGGGGCTTTGGGGAAAAACCTTAACCCAAAAAAATAAAGGGGAATTTCGTTCAAAATTTGGAAAAAAATTTTTTAAAAACTTAAAAAATTGTTTTAAAAAAAAAAAAATATTTTGTAAAAAAACCCAAGTTTTTAAAAAATTTGGGAAAAAACCATTTTTCTAGAAAATTTTAAAAAAATTTTTTTAAAAAATTTTGTAAAAAAAAGTTTTTTCCCCGCGATTTTTGAAATTTGATAAATTTGGGGATTTTTTTTAAAATAAACAAAGGGGTCGGGCCTTAAATTTTTAAAAAACTGTAGGAAATTTCAACTTTTAAAAAAAAACGGCAAGGAAAAAAATGAAAAATTGAAAAAAAAGGGGGGGGCAAGGGGTTTTTCCCCACAATTTTGAAAAAGGAAAAGTTTTTTGGGATTTGCAAAAATTCCCTGTATAATTTTTCGTTCCGGATAAGGGTAGCATTACTTTTCAACAACCAAAGTAGGTCTTCAAACTAAATTGAATAAACTTCCCAAAATACTTAAAAAATGGGGGTTAAAAAATAAACAAAAAAACCCCCAAAAAAGGGGAATAGTCCTTTAAAAGAATCACCCCCCTAAAAATTCCCCTACATTTTTTAAATGTTTGGGCGCATTTAATTGGGAAAAATAGAAACTTACAAATATCTAGGTGTCATCTTTCAACAGAATGGTAAAAATTTCAAAACAAACAAAACAAATTTTGTAAAAAAAAGTAATAAAAACATTGTACGCCCCTTTAAAAAAAGCAATTTTATGGGGCAAAATTTAAAGACTACTATAAAAAATGCGTTTATTTTACTCATTAATAACTCCTGTTTTAACTTTTGGGGCAGAAGTTTGGTTTTCCCTTTTTTTTTTTCCCTGGGGAGACAGAATTTTTATATTGAAAAAATTGTTCAAAAACCCGGGCTTACAATCCCTTTTTTTGGGATAAAAAATTTTCATATAAAATTTTGTAAACAAAATAAAAAGGGGGTTTCAAAAAAAAAAGCATTGGTACAACCCCCCAAATCTGGGTGAATAAGGAAATTTCCATGACTCTTAAATCCAATGCCAGATAAAAATCCTTTTGGATTTATTTTAACAGAATTTTAAAAACCAAACCTTTTATATTAAAAATAGTAAAACCCATTATTTGTAAACAGAAAAAACATGTGAAAAAATTGGGGGGGGGGGGGGGGGGGGGGGGGGGTTTAATTTTCAGGGAAAAAATATCCTTTACAAAATTTGGGGGTTTTAAAAAAGGGGTATGGTAAAACCAGAGTAAATTTTTGATGTTCAAAAAACAGTTTTAATTTTGCTGTTCAAAAAAAGCTTCAACTATGTAAAAAAAACAGTCTGGAACTAACCGAAAAAAACAGTTTGCAAAACTAAAATTTTAGTTTTTTGTAACCAAGGAATACAGACTGGACCCATATCTTATTAAAAAAAAAAAAAAACTCATAAAATACTTTTTGTAAATTTCGCTTAAGCTGTCACGATTTAATGATAGAAAAAGGGGAGACACCAAAATATGCCCAGAAAGGACAGAAAATGTAAATACTGAAAAAAAAATAGAAATGAATTTCATGTACTCGATGAATGTGTGTTATATGATGAACTCAGAAACAATTTGTTATTTAAAGTTAAAACCAAAGACAAAGAACGTAAAAAACAAAAGATAAGGTAAGCAAACAAATCGCAGTTGATATATATCAAGCAGATATATTAGATATGTGAATGAATGTTTTTGAAAAAGAGAAAAAGAGAAGAAGAAGAATGCAAAAATGTTTTTAGTGGACATCATTTTGGGCAGAAAGATAATTAAAACTGATGTTTGTTTTGTTGTGTCAAAAAAGTCTGCATGACTTAAATGGCAAAAAATATTTTGAATCTTGAATCTTGAATCTTGAATCTTGCCCACACACACACACACACACACACACACACACACACACACACACACACACACACACACACACACACACACACACACACACACACACACACACACAACTTCTCTCTCTCTGTCTCTCTCTATCTCTGTCTCTCTCTCATTTTCTCCACCTCTCCCTGTCTCTTACACACACAGACACACACACCTCCTCTCCCCCCCCCCCCCTCTCTCTCTCTCTGTTTCTCTGTCTATGTGTGTCTGTCCTTTCTTTCTCTTTCTTCCTCTATCTGCGTTAGTGCAGCCGCCGCTGTAGTCTAGTGGTTAGGGTGTTGGACTCGTAATCTAAAGGTTGCGGGTTCGATCCCAGCTTTCAGCTATGGTGTTGTGCCCTTGGAAAAGGCACTTTACGGCTATTTTCTCACCCCACCCAGGTGTAAAAGGGGTACCAACCTTGTGTTGGGGGTTAACCCTGCGATAGACTGGCGTCCTATCCAGGGGGGAGTCTACGACTCTCAGTCGCTTAACGCCACAGAAACCGGGATAAGCACCGGCCTGATGAGCCTTAGGCTGGGACAGACTTTAACTTTAACTGCGTTAGTGCACATTTGTCTAGAAATATACTCATTTTTGCTTTGTGATTACTTGGGAATAAATCCTCCTTTAGATTGAAGAAATGACAGAAAAAGTCATACTTGGAGAGCTTATTTCAGGGCAGAAATTGCTTAGTATCAAGAACTGAAATTAGTTCAAGGAGGGCCGTTTAAACAGGCTAGAATTGTTGAAAAATCTTCAGCTTCAGGGGCGTTGCCCCGGACCCCCACAAAGAGCTCTGCCCCTTCACCCCGCCAGGGGGCAATGCCCCCTGGAAACCCCCCCCCCCCCCCCTTTCACGATTTTTGGAGTCTGTCAATTCCTATCCCTGCAACACTGAAACTTGATGGGGCATCAGAGACACGCGCGGGGATGTGCATACAGTAATATAAGGGGGGAATTATACTTAAATTGCTTCAGGATTGATTTTTTTTCTTCAGGATTTGGAATGTCCAGAGGACAAAAAAAATGTGGATTGAGAGATTTTTTTCACTTTCACCCATGTCAATGTGTTGTGATGTGAAAATCTGTCCACAGCAATACCATAAGCTATTCCCCCTTTCCAGCCCCTCCCCCCTCCCTTCCAACCTGTTATCCAGGAGGATGAATGTTTACTATTGTAAACTATTAGTCTCCTGGGTAAAGTAACTCACAGGGAGCTTTACACATATTTAGACTTTGAGAACCAGCATGCAGAGAAATTATGAATGAACAAATGGGGGTGATCACTTAGATTGAAATTGTTTTAAGCGAAGTGCACACTTTAGGCCAACGATTGTTTTTGATTTAGCCCAGTTAACTGCTGTAGAAATATTTCTTGTTATGAAGAAAATTTTGACCAAATGGCTATAGATATTTTCTTTTCAGCTGTAAAGTGTGTAGACATTGTTAAAATGTAAGCACTATTTGTCGATGGAGGTCTTTGAAAATTGAGAGTGAGGTCCTTGAAAGTCCTTGAAAAGTCCTTGAATTTTCTTCCCAAAGATCTGTATGAACCCTGGGTAGGAGCCGTGACAAAATTATATATATATATATATATATAATATAAAATTTTTTATATATTTATTTTATTTATATATATATATATTATAACTATAAACAATTTTATTTTTTAACACAATTATATATATATAAACAAGAAAATATATATATATATATTATATATATATTTTATATATATATATATATATATATATTTAAACCCGCAGCACACAGGTGTCATGTTTGGGCACCATCCCTGAGGGAAAAATGGGGAGTTAGTGTCCCAGGGCAGCTGGGGGCTGTAGAATTATGGCAACGTTCTGGTGGCTCCTGCGATGGTGCTGGAACCATTGGTATCAGTCATTGCCTTTCCAATGGATCATTCCAGTGGCCTGGAGAGGTGGGGTGCTGCATGGGGGGGGTCTGCTGCATGGGTAACAGTTTGCCTCCATACTTAGTTACCCAAGCTTTGCGCTCTAAAGACTCCATAGTCTTTTGAACTGATGGGTTCCTACTATGAGCGCTCTGTATGACTGCCCAAGCTATTTTTGAACACAGCAGTTACTCTGGGCCCCAGGCTAACTATAGATTTAGAACACAGTCAAAAGGTCTTTTTTCAGTTTGATAAACCAATAAAAAGAAAGGATTAGTGCAATCATTTTAAGATCCTTAACCCCCACTAAAAAAACAATCCATTAGC
>JASPKP010001591.1:22500-27650 GCA_030674155.1 Stramonita haemastoma | reverse complement strand
GGGGGGGGGGGATAAAGAAACGAAAAAAAAAAATCCATAGGTAATCTGTACATGCTTCCAGTAGCATTCAATCAGTGTCCATTAAAGCCCCCTCTCCTCCCTCCCTCCTCTCATAACCCAGCATTATTTCCGTTGACGTAGACTTCATTGACTGTGGAGCTGAATGCTAATTAGTGTGGGATCTAACTGGATCCCAAAGGGATTTTTTTCAAGAAACTTCGAAAGCAGAGTGACAGTGTGTTCTCCCACATGGTTAAAACACTGTAACTCCATTTTCGACGTTTCCAGAAAAACGTCTCCTTTTATTCTGCTAGTTCATACAATTCAACAGAGAAAAATGGTTTAAACTCGTTGTTTATTACAGATCGTTAATACTGGTAGATGTATTTTGGAAGATATGTATGAGGATAAACCAAAACTACCCAAAAAACCCAACAAACACTGGTGCTGTCTTGAAAAGCTGTAATAAGGAGTTACTGTGTTTTGCCATGTAGGGTATGCTTTGAACTGTGTTAAATAAAATAAAAGATAAAAAAGGAGCCAAGATAGCAAAGTGGTTAAAACACTTGCTACTTAAAGTTCTAATTTCAGTTCCAACGGAATATTTCAGCAAGCGAGAATTTCATGCGCACCACGAAATTAGGTCCTTTGCTGATTTTTCACCATCTGCAGAACCCAGTTGCAAAGCCCTGCGTGTGAAGCCTTTTATACCAGGTATTTGTTATGTCATCCATACCAACGACCATCACAGGCCTACTCTTCACCACGTAACTTAAGCTGGAGTGATAATAATCAGGGAATGTCATTCGTGCTGTTACACACGAAATCTGGATTCAAAGTGTTGTCAGAAACACTTGTCATCAGGGCATTGAACCCGAAACCAGAATCATAACGTGTGGGTGAAAGACCCCACAGCACCAAGACAATATTGTACTGTATGGATACACTCTCTCCCACCATCTTAGATAGGTGTGGCGCCGGATTTGTAGCGACACCAGAGCCCCGAAGAGCTAAGAAAGCTATTTTGTCCCAAGGAAAGTGGTAAGTGTACGCGACAAAAAAAAACAAGCATTGCGCACAAGAATAATGACAATATACAGCAATAGGATGCACCAGATCAAAGTGTAGGGTCGCCGCCACATGCACGCACACAAACCAACACACTGACAAACACCAGCGCGCGTGTGCGTGCGCACACGCATACCCACCCCATGATAGAAAAAGGTGCCGGTTTTAGCACAGATGCCAGCCAAAGAGCCGTTTTCAGCCCGTCCACGCCCCACTTTTGCCAGGTAAAAGACCCCACGGCACCAACACAATATCGCACTGTATGCATACACTCTCTCCCACCATCTTGGATAGGTGTGGCGCCTGATTTGTGGCGACACGAGAGCCCGAAGAGCTAAGAAAGCTAGTTTATCGGAAGGAAAGCTGGTAAGTGTACGTGACAAAAAACAAGCATTGCACAAAATAATAATGACAATATACAGCAATATGATGCACCAGAGCAAAGTGTAGGGTCGCTGCCACATGCGCACACACGAACAAACACAATGAGAAACACCAGCGCGCGGTCGCGTTCTCGCATGCATACCAACCCCCTGCCAGAAAAAGGTGCCATTTTGAGCACAGATGCCAGCGAAAGAGCCGTTTTCAGCCCCGTCCACGCCTCACTTTTGCCAGGTAAAAGACTCAACGGCACCAACACAATATCGTACTGTATGCATACACTCTCTCCCACCATCTTGGATAGGTGTGGTGCCGGATTTGTGGCGACACCAGAGCCCCGAAGAGCTAAGAAAGCTAGTTTATCGGAAGGAAAGCTGGTAAGTGTACGCGACAAAAAACAATCAATGCGCACAAGATTAATGACAATAAACGGTAATATGATGCACCAGAGCAAAGTGTAGGGTCGCCACCACATGCCGTACACAAACACACTGAAAAAGACCAGCACGCGCGCGGGCGCGTGCACGCATGCATACCCAGCCCCTGCCAGCGAAAGGTGCCGTTTTCCGCACAGATGCCAGCCAAAGAGCCGTTTTCAGCCCCCTCCACCCCCCTCTTTTGCTAGGTAAATGTTTAAATCTGCTAAAAATTGTCCGAAAGCAGTATTGGGGACAAGACATGACAATTCTGAAACATCTGTCTACCTCACTTATTAGATCTAAATTATCCTATGGACAAGAAGTATTTTTTAGCGCTCCTAAGTACCTACTAAAAAAGCTTCAAAGCGTAGACTGTAAGGCTTATAGACTCGCTCTGGGTGTACCATTTCATGCCTCTGCACTACATACATATAAAGAGATTGGAATGTTACCCCTTGATTAGTATCGACAACTTGTATGTGCCAAATATATTTTGAGAAGCTCAACACCTGAAAACTTTGTGTCAGAAGAAATAAAAATAAGGTCTGAAACAGATTTCCCAAAAGAGCACGACATATAAATTCTTTGATGACAATTAGTACCTACGTATCAGATCTTTACGAGCGTTCTGAAATTTTAAAATCTGATGTAGACCCACAAAGAGGAGTTTCAGTCTGTCCTGTTTGGGAAATGAAGCAAGCCCAGTTTGATGTAGATTATATTAACATGAAAAAAAAAAAGAAAATCCAAATGTTATGGCAGTTAACGTTCATTCACATATTGAACAAAATTACTCTAGCTGTCTTAAAATTGATACCGACGGTTCACTTTTAGATAATCATCAAGCAGGTTCAGGTTTTGTAATACCGGCACTAAAATGAGAAAAGTCATTACGTTGGTAAAAAATCGATCCGTTTTTACAGCTGAACTGATCGCTGTTCTCATGGCATTGACTTTCATCTTAGATCATCCATACTGTTTCTTTCACATATTACTCTGTGTAGATTCAAAATCGGTTTTATATGCCCTAAAGTCTAGAACTTATAAGAACACCACTAAACTTATATTAGACATCAAACACTTCATAAATCTTCTACGTTTAAGAGGCATTCTAGTTTCCTTTTGTTGGATTCCTTCACATATAGGATTATTTCCTAATGAGTGGGCTGACAGGGCTGCGAAAAAAGGTGCACGTAAAGAAAAGGGGTCTATAGTACTGCACGTCCCTCTATCCATTGCAGAGGGTTATCGGCTGTTGGAAGAAGCATCCTTAAACAAATTGATAGAAAAGTATCGTCAAAACAAGTGGTTTCCACATTCAACTCCGGGTGGGAAGAGTGGAGTTGAATACATTGATCACTTAGAGACTCATACACATGCTGTCAAAGAGAGACAACTTAAGGCCTTATTTTTCAGGATAAGATTAAATGCATTCGTGACAAAATTCAGCAAGGATGTTAAATGCTTATGTGGTGAATATATTTCAAATACCCACATCATACTTGATTGTGAAAATTTAAAACCTCATCTCCCTGCTTTTTCTGAGAATTCCATTGAAGTATTGAACAATGTAAATCTAACGTTTGCTATTGCTAAGGGTTTATTGTTAAGTCCTATAGGGCATTTATTGTAGTTCTTGCATTTGTTGGGATTTTAAAAAAATAATTTAAACTTCTTTTGATTTTTTTCTTGATCTTTTAATGTTTAGCATACTTTTTCATTTGTTATTACTATGTATTGCACACACACACACACACACACACACACACACACACACACACACACACACACACACACACACACACATACTCACACACACGCGCGCACACACACGCACACACACATGCACACATACACGCACACACACACACGCGCACACACGTGTACGCACAAACATGCGAGCACGCGCACACGCACACACACACACACACACACACACACACACACACACACACACACACACACACACACAACACACACACACACACACACACACACACACACACACACACACACACACACACACACCCACGAGATCACCACCTAAAATTCCCATACATTTTAAGTGTGGAGAGCATGTAATTGAAACAGTAGAAACTTACAAATATCTAGGTGTCATCTTTCATCAGAATGGTAAGTTTCAAGCAACACAAGAACATTTAGTAAAACAAAGTAATAAAGCATTGTACGCCTTTAAAAGAGCAGTTCATGGACAAAATTTAAAGACTACTATAATAATGCGTGTATTTGACTCATTAATAACTCCTGTTTTAACTTATGGAGCAGAAGTTTGGTTTCCTTTCTGTTTTCATGGGGAGACAGAATTTCATATTGATGAATTGTTCAAGACATGCTTATCAAATCAGTTTCTGTATGAAACTTTTCATATAAAATTTTGTAAACAAATACTGGGAGTTCATAAAAAGCATTGGTACTACCCACTCTGGGTGAATTAGGAAGATTTCCACTGACTCTTAAAATCATATGCCAGATAATATCCTTTTGGATTCATTTAACAGAATCAAAACCAAACTCTTATATTAGAATAGTATACGATTATTTGTATCAGACGAATACATATGATAAATGGATCAATACAGTAAAAAATATCCTTTACACAATTGGGATTAAACATGTGTGGAAAAACCAAAGTACTTTTGATGTTCATCGGTTAAGTTATGCTGTTCAAAGAAAGCTTCAGACTATGTATAAAACATTCTGGAACTACCAGAAAAAACAGTTTGCAAAACTAAAATTTTATGATTTTGTAACCAAGGAATACAGACTGGAACCATATCTTATTAACTATGAAAACAAAACTCATAAAAATACTTTTTGTAAATTTCGCTTAAGCTGTCACGATTTAATGATAGAGAAAGGGAGACACCAAAATATGCCCAGAGGGACAGAAAATGTAAATATTGTAACAAAATAGAAGATGAATTTCATGTACTCGATGAATGTGTGTTATATGATGAACTCAGAAACAATTTGTTATTCAAAGTTAAAACCAAAGACAAAGAACGTAAAAAACATATAGATAAGGTAAGCGACATAATCGCAGTTGATATATATCAAGCAGATATCATTAGATATGTGGATGAATGTTTTGAGAAAAGAGAAAAAGAGAAGAAGAATGCAACATGTTTTTAGTGGACATCATTTTGGGCAGAAAGATAATTAAAACTGATGTTTGTTTTGTTGTGTCAAATAAGTCTGCATGACTTAAATGGCAATAAAATATTTTGAATCTTGAATTGAATCTTGAATCTTGAATCTTGA
>JASPKP010001591.1:15000-17500 GCA_030674155.1 Stramonita haemastoma | reverse complement strand
AGTAAACAATAGTTTATATGCCTTTTCTAGTCAATGGCCTTAATAACATTATGTTCCTACATTGGTGTGTGTGTGTGTGTGTGTGTGTGTGTGTGTGTGTGTGTGTGTGTGTGTGTGGGGTGTGTGTGGTGGTGTGTGTTGTGTGCGTGTGCGTGCGTGTGTGCGTGCCCGCGCGCGCGTGTGCGCGCATACGTGTCGTGTATGCGGGCGTGTGTGAGTGTTTGTGATACTTTTATTTAAAGTTATCTTACAATGTTTGAACAAAATACGTAATGTAGCTATCTGGTGTCATTTGATTACGATTCGTCTCAATATGCCTGTCAGTATTGTAATTGCCCTTCATGGGATGATTAAGGTGCTTTTGACTTGACATGACTGGACATGACATGACATCATGACATTTACATGACATGACATCATGATGATAGGTACGGGTAAACGTCAGTAGAAAAAAAGCTTTATCATCACACGGGAAGGAACTTCCCTGACTGTACTGATGCAATGTCGAGGACAGACCAGGTGACAGACATATCGCTGCATTATTTCACTACAGTTTATGGTCAGGTGGGGGGGGGGGGGGGGGGGGAGTGGGACGGGATAGCCTAGTGGTCAGAACATTGCGCTGGCAATTTCACAACCCGGGTTCGATTCTGGTCGAGAGGATTTTTCTCCTGGAGTTAACATCAGTGCTGACTCCACTCTCCCCAAAAGTCCTTCGGATCAGACTATAAACCGAGGCCCCGTGTGCGAATGCACGCAGAACATCTTGCGCACACGTTAATCCTGTTCCGCTTTTCGTAAGAGTAGGCCATTGTGTGCCGGTGGGAACAGATGACAATATTTGCAAAACTGCGTACACACGGGGACTGGATGAAAAAAAGCACATGAGTGCTTATTCTATTATTCTCGATATAAAAGAATAAATAAAAGAATAAATGAAAGAATAAAATAATAAATAAATAAATAAATAAATACTTATGCAATTTCGAGAACAGACCAAGTCACATATCGCTTCATGATTTCACTGCAGTTTAAGGTGTAAAGAAAGGTTTATTGAGAAAGAAACCACAACATGGTTATAATACAGGTAGGCATTGTGAGCAACAAGAAGCCAGCTGCTTTATTGAGAAAGAAACCACAACATGGTGATAATACAGGCAGGCATTGTGAGCAACAAGAAGCCAGCTGCTTTATTGAGAAAGAAACCACAACATGGTGATAATACAGGCAGGCATTGTGAGCAACAAGAAGCCAGCTGCTTACAGCGTGATGCACAGGCAAAGCAGGACCCAGTTATTTATTTATTTATTTATTTATTTATTTTATTAATTTTTATTCTTTTATATCGAGGATAATGGAATAAGCACTCTTGTGCTTTTTTTATATATCCAGTCACCGTGTGTATGCAGTTTTGTAAATGTCATCTGTTCTCACCGGCACACGATGGCATACTCTTACGAAGAGCGGAACAGAATTTAACGTGTGCGTGATTATACCAACTGGATGGGCGACCGTTTGCGTGCAGTGGCTTCAATACAGTCCCTCAGTTCAACCAGTTGTAAATGGGTACCTGCCCTCTTTAGGGTCAGGGAAGGTAAAGCAGCGAGGGAGAGGAGATGGGCGCCGCCCTCAATATGCTGGCCCCTAGAGAAGCTGAGGTCTCTGATGCCTCGCTCCCTTACATAACCGCATAGGTTATAGGACACCTTTACATTTACCCTTTTTTAAATAAAAAAAAGCATACTGTATTTATCAGCCTTTAGTTTCTGGACCAGCTGACAATGAGGGTTATACGCGGCAGATAAGAAGGAAGCTGGAAGAATAAAACACGAGGTTCTGGGTTCGACTCTTATTCGCCTTGCCCCTTTCTTTCCACTTTGAACGGAATGTCCAGTCTTCCGGAGCAGCGACTCTAAACAAGTCGAACCCGTGCGCTTACAGACTTGTGCACGTCAACCGAACCCACGACAGTTGAAAATCGAAAAGAGCAGGGAGGTCCATTTCGACTGTCCTGGCAAAATTGGTAGGTCCGATTCCTAACTGAATGCAGCTACCTTGATTAATAGCAGGGAAAAGGAAACGGTGGCATACCCAAACATGTCACCCTTGGTGATCCTTGGGGCTCTAGCTGAAGAGGCCAAAACTCCCACCCCGAAACAAACACGAAAACACCCTACAAACTTCACTGTGCGGGGGACGGGATAACCTAGTGGTCAGAACATTGCGCTTGCGATTTGACGACCCGGGTTCGATTCTCTTTCGAGGGGATTTTTCCTCTGGAGTTAACATCAGTGCTGACTCCACACCCCCAAAAGTCCTTCGGATGAGACTAAAACCGAGGCTCCGTGTGCGAACGCATGCAGAACATCTTGCGCACACGTTAAATCCTGTTCCGCTTTTGGTAAGAGTAGGCCATCGTGTGCCGGTGGGAACAGATGACATTTACAAAAAACTGCATACACACGGGGACTGGACGTAAAAAAGCACCAGAGTGCTTATT
>JASPKP010001591.1:7500-10000 GCA_030674155.1 Stramonita haemastoma | reverse complement strand
CTGCATGGGTAACAGCTTGTCCTCCATACTTACTTACCCAGGCTTTGCGCTCTAAAGACTAGAACGCAGCCCCATAGTCTTCCGGGACTGATGGGTGCCTACTACTACACTACTACTACTACTACTACTACTACTACTACTACTACTACTACTACTACTACTACTACTACTACTACTACCACCACTTATTATTATTATTATTATTATTATTATTATTATTATTATTATTATTATTATTATTATTATTATTATTATATTTTTAATTTTTTAAAATATATTATTTTCATTATTTATTATTTTTCTTTTATTGATTAATTTTTTTTATTTTTATTATCTTATACCACTTTATGTCACAGCAGATTTTTCTGTGTGAAATTCGGGCTGCTCTCCCCGAGGAGAGCTCGTCGCCACAAGAGCAGCGCCACCCATTATTTTTTTCTTTTCCTGTCTTCAACTGTATTTGTTTCCCTATCAGAGTGGCTTTTTTTCCACAGAACTTTGTCAAGGACAACTCTCTTGTTGCCGTGGGTTCTTTTACGTGCAATAAATTATTTGGTGTAACACACAGGACCTCGGTTTATAGTCTCATCCGAAAGACTAGTACCCAGACCACCACTCATGGTCTAATGGACGGGGAAAAGTTTTTGGCCCAAGCGGGGATCAAACCACCGCACACTTCCAACCCGGACTTTTCGCTTTCTAGACAGGCGCGTTACCTCTAGACCACCGATCCACCGTCTCACTAAGCGCTTTTGTGTCTTACTGTGTGTGTCTGTGTCTCTGTGTCTTACTGTGTGTCTATGTGTCTTACTGTGTGTCTATGTGTCTTACTGTGTCTCTGTGTCTTACTGTGTGTCTCTATGTTCTACTGTGTGTCTCTGTGTCTTACTGTGTGTCTCTATGTCTTACTGTGTGTCTCTGTGTCTTACTGTGTGTCTCTATGTCTTACTGTGTGTCTCTGTGTCTTACTGTGTGTCTCTGTGTCTTACTGTGTGTCTCTGTGTCTTACTGTGTCTCTGTGTCTTACTGTGTGTCTCTGTGTCTTACTGTGTGTCTCTGTGTCTTACTGTGTGTCTCTGTGTCTTGCTGTGTGTCTATGTGTCTTGCTGTGTGTCTCTGTGTCCTACTGTGTGTCTATGTGTCTTACTGTGTGTCTCTGTGTTCTACTGTGTGTCTCTGTGTCTTACTGTGTGTCTCTGTGTCTTACTGTGTGTCTCTGTGTCTTACTGTGTGTCTATGTGTCTGTGCCGTCTCCATTTTTCCATTATACAGATAAAAAATGTAGTTGCTTACTCAGATTTACACCATCTCTCTGTATCTCTGTCTCTGTCTCTCTCTGTGCCTCTCTTTCTATCTGTCTGTCTCCACCCCTCTTCTCTCCCTCTCTCTCCATATATCTCCCCCCCTCTCTTTTTCACTCTCTTCCCCCTCTCTCTCCCTTTCTCTCCCTCTCTGTCCCTCTCCCTTTCTCTCCCTCCCCCTCTCTCTCCCTCTCTATCCCCGTCTCTCTCTGTCTTCCTACCTCCCCTGCCTCTCTTTCTATCTGTCTGTCTCCACCCCTCTCTCTCTCCCTCTCTCTCTATATATCTCCCCCCCTCTCTTTCCCCTCTCTCTCCCTTTCTCTCCCTCTCCGTCTCTGTCCCTCTCCCTTTCTCTCCCTCCCCCCTCTCTCCCTCTCTATCCCCGTCTCTCTCTGTCTTCCTACCTCCCCTGTCTCTCTTTCTTTCTCTCCATCTCTCTTTCCCTCCCTGTCTCTCCCCCCTCTTTCTGTCTCCCCCCCCCCTCTCTCTCTCTCCCTCTCTGTCCCCCCTCTCTCTTTCTCTGTCTCTCACTCTCTCCCCCCCTCTCTCTCTCACATTGCCACACCTTAAACGTGAGATCCACATCCCAAGGAAAAGCATCCGGGTAGTCAGTGATGCCGCCATTGTATGTCACGAGTGATGCCCCTTTCTTGACCGCGTCAGGAGCCAGTTTAAACAGTCGATATCCAGCGCATGCGTAGCGGGTGTTATCTGAAAAAACACAAAAAAACCACCCCAAACCAGCAGAGTTATATTTAGCTCATCTGTAAAAGGAAAAAAAAAAGTGGTAGCAAACTTTTCTGCTTTTTGAAACAATGAGAAAATCTAAAAAAAGTGAAAACTCACAGTCATATGGATTGCCTTTGTAAAAGTTTGAAGCTGAATGCTAAAAGTAGTAAAGCTTTAAATTATTGTGTCAGCCCCCTTCCCTGACGATTTGAAAGCTAAAAACTAGAAACTAGATAGATCTAGAAAACTGGAAACCAGATAGATCTGGCCTCTCCGGCAAAACGAAAACTGGAAAAAAAATGGGACACCAAAACTTAAAGGTCGTTTTGGAAAATAAAAAAAAAAGAGAATTAAAAACCAAAACTTTCAGTGTCTTTTTTTTTTAAAGGAAAAATTTAAAAAGAAAAAGAAAAAAAATCAGACGTCCCTTTAAAAATAGGATAACAAACTCGAAACCTATGAACTAAAAT
>JASPKP010001591.1:0-2500 GCA_030674155.1 Stramonita haemastoma | reverse complement strand
ACAAACCGATAGCACATTTGTTGTAACTGGTTTATTCTTATGTCTGGGGGGTTTGGCAGCAGATCCACAGATACACCAGTTTTGATAATATCAGTGATTTAAGCACTGCCACTCATTCCTAACGGCGTAACCATTTCTTTGACACCATATATTAAATAGTATTTTTATTTCTGAAAGTTTCTCATTTGTATTGATTTCTGTCATGTCGCAAGATTATTTGTAAAACCAGAGACCTAAGAGTTTGAATCGGTTTGGATTCCATTCCATTTTCTTTGACTGCAAGTAAATAACGGGGGAGTTTCTTTTTTTTCCCAAGCCAAACATTCATTGTTTTTTCATAATTTAATTTTAAGCCTGATAGATATTCAAATGCTTCAAGTATTTGGAATAACCTTGTATACGATCTACTGTCACCCTCTAGAGTGAATGAAGTATCATCTGCATATTGACATACCTTAAATTCAGTGTCTGCTACTTTTATCCCTTTAATTTCTTTATCTTCTCTAATTTTACAAAGCTAATAGTTCGGCACATAGAACAAAAGATAAGGTGATATTGGGTCGCCTTGGCGACATCCTCTTTCTATACAAAAAACTCGATGATACCTTTCCATTGACTGTAACATATGATTGTATTCTATTGTAGAAGGACGAGACCCATCTCTGTATTGCCTTTCCAAAACCAAATTCCTGAAGCACCTTGTGCATATAAGTCCAGCGGACAGAATCGAACGCCCTCTCGAAGTCAATTGAAATTAACAGCCCTGGCAAATTCTTAGCTTCCAAATAATCTATTACATCATATATTGTTCTCAAACTATCTCCTATATATCTCCCTTTAATAAATCCTGACTGATCTTCGTTAATTAAAAATTGGTAATACAGTCTTTATTCTATTTGCAATACATGCTGATCCTATCTTGTATGTAACATTTAACAGAGAAATCGGTCCGCCAATTCTTTAAATACTCTCTAGGTTTATCTCCTTTAGGTATACAAATTATGATGCCTTCTTTTTGTGTTAAGGACATTTCTCCTTTATAGAAACCTTCATTTAAAGATCTAACTACAAACTGACCTAGCTGCTTCCAAAAGAATTTGAAAAAGTTTACTGTTATACCATCTGTTCCTGGGCTTTTATCATTGTCCATCTTTTTTAAAACCTCAGATGCCTCTTTTAGGGTTAATTAGTCCTTCAAGCTGTTCTGACTCTTCTTTACTGAGTTTGGGCAAGTTGTTTTTAAAACTGTCTAAATTACAGTCACCTATTGATTCTTTTAGAGTACAGTTTCTTATAGTATGTTTTGGTTTCTTTCTAAAATATCCCCCGAGTCAGTTAAGGACAGATTCTTGATCTGTTTTTAATTTTAACATTTGTTTGCTTACAAAATTTCTTTTCTCCAAGGAGCAGAAATATTTTGTTACCTTTTCTCCCTGAGTAGCCCACCTCGCCCTAGATCTTAGGAGAATACCATCTATTTTGGTTTTTCTAAGTCTGCTGAGTTCTTCTTTTTTCTTCACGATAACTTTCATATCTTCTTCATTTAAGTTCAATTTTTGTTCTAAATTTTGAATGTCGTTTTCCAGCTTTACTTCGTTAATATTCTTGTCTTTATTTTTTCTGATAGCGTAAGATATTGTGTCTGCTCTTATTTCCATAATCAATGTGTCTAAAAATAGTTGATCTGAAACTGATAATTGAATTTGGTCATTAGGTATTTCGTCTATGGCCTCTCGATCATAAGGAAGTAGTGCGTACTGCCTCTTTACTCTTCCGATCGTATGGTTATACTTGTTTAACATAGTCTTTGTCTTTGAGTAAGGATGAGTTAAATTTCCAGAAGCCTTTTTTCTTTTCTTGTTTTTTTAATAGCAATATCCAACGTTATCATCGAATGATCGCTCCTATATCCAAACAGGATGTCTGTATCTTTCACTTTATTAATAAGAGTGTCAGATACTAGAAAAAAAACCAGTCGGCTTTGCTGCAATGGGGTTGGTCTTCTCCATGTGTTACCTAGTTATTTCCTGGTTTAGCATTCTCCAAATATCGACCAATTCAAGTTTGGACATCATTCCCAAAACCGTTTCTTGTGATTTAACATTATTAATATGTTTATAATTGTAATAATCAAGGTTTGGATTTAGAACCAGGTTCCAGTCCCCTGCTATTATTATGTTAGGAATTGTAAATTCTTCTATCTTTGTTTGTATATTTTGAAAAAAGACTGGTTCATCTCTGTTTGGTCCATATACATTTACCAACACTAACTCTGTTCCCATAGTATTTAACACTAAGATAATGTAATTTCCCTGATGATCTTTAATTATTTTCCTTATTTTAAATTCAAAATTGTTATTAAGGAGAATGGCTACACCTCGTGATCTAGAGTTATTACATGCAAAATACATTCATATCCCCATTCAGCTCTTATCTGACGTTCTGTTTTTTGTGTGAAGTGGTATCTTGCAGTAAATATATTGAGTGTTGTTTTTGTCTT
>JASPKP010001590.1:0-17500 GCA_030674155.1 Stramonita haemastoma | reverse complement strand
TCTCTCTCTCTCTCTCTCTCTCTCTCTCTCTCCTAGCATATCACGTGCAATGCTAAGGCATATCCAAACACACATGCACACACACACACACACACAAGTGCACACAATCTAACGTAAATACACACAGAAGGGCGCACATGCGCCTGCGGGCTAACACACAAACCCACACATACACACAAACCAACACGTTCCCTCACATCAGCATAAAAATGTTGAATAGTACAGCAGACAAATACCATGTCAATGAAAACATACATGCACCGGTGTCACGTTTAGACATCATCCCCGAAGTTGGAATACCGGTGAATTAATTCAATGGTGGGCAAAAAAGGTTGCATACGCAAAATCTCACCTTTGGTAGACCTCGGAGCTGTACCTCAGGATAAAAAAGCCAATTTTGTGGACCTTGAAAAGGCATTTGATACAATCTCTAGGAAGCTTGGCCTTTTTTTTTTTTTTTTTAGATACATGATTAAAAGGCAGATTGTATCGTCATATAAAAGTAAACACAGTGAAGTTTACAGCAAAGGTAAAAATTGATGTTAAACAAAACGGGCAGGTGCAGTCAGATAAACACTGGGGTAAAACAAGGAGATGTCTCAAGCCCTGCTTTGTTCTCATTCTTTAGAAATGACGTTGAAAACATTTGGAGAAGACCAACATCCAGTTACTTTTGATTTGATTGAATTATTTATCTTTTTTTTTTCATCAGTCCAGCATATATTTCAACATTCACAGTATACTCAGTTTAACATATATTTCTTCTTTGTAATTTGGAGCTATTTATCTTATCATTTGCTGATAGTATTGTTTTGTTAGCCATAATGACAGTGAGTTTACAGATACAATCAATTTTTAAAATTCCTTGGTTAGAGCTCTGACGTTCACCAATGGTGAGATTTTGCATGTAGAACCGTTTTTGCCCACTATGAAGGTAACCGCATTCACTTCACGTGTACACACCTTCTCGTTCCCTCCGCTCGGCTGCAGATACCTTATCCTTAAAAATTCCGAGATTCAACCTATCTACCGTTGGCCGCCGCTCTTTCTCTATTTCTGGTCCATCAATCTGGAATGACCTCCCTCTCTCCCTTCGGCAAAAGCCTACATATGACACTTTTAAATCCAACCTCAAGACACACTTGTTTCAAACCTAAGATTTTTGCCTTCTGTTTTCATCTCCTATTAATTTTGTCCCTGCCTTCAACAATTGAAATTCCATTCACCCTGTCAAAATGTATAACCTCTATAAGTGTGTGTGTGTGTGTGTGTGTGTGTGTGTGTGTGTGTGTGTGTGTGTGTGTGTGTGTGTGTGTGTGTGTGTGTGTGTGTGTGCGCGCGCGCGCGTGTGTGTGTGTGTGTGTGTGCGCGTGCGCGCACGCGCGTGTGTGTGTTTCCGAATTTGCTAGAATTATTTATTGTCATTGGTTGTTTGTTGTGAGGGTCGAGTGCAAGCACTTTGATTTGTTTTTACAAGATATAGCGCTATATAAATTCCATGTATTATTGTTATTATTATTATTATTATTATTATTATTATTATTATTATTATTATTATTATTATTATTATTATTATAATAATAATAATAATATTATTATTATTATTATTATTATTATTATTATTATTATTATTATTATTATTATTATTATTATTATTATTATTATTATTATTATTATTATTCCGACTTCGTGGATCACAGTGGAATAACTTGTACAGTGCAGCAAGCTGATTGTAATTAAAGGTAAATATGATAACAAAGCCTTACAACATGTATTTCCTAAGTCAGTACATGTACTTCTTGAATTCTGCTTTTTCACGTTTGTTTGCACGTTATCATTTCTGTAGTAGCAGCAGAGGCAGCAACAATGGTAGTAAATAATAGCAATTTTATTAGTAGCGACATCAGGAGTAACATTTGTTGCTGAAATAATAACAGCATAATTAACACAGCGGCAGCAATAACAGCAACAGCAGCAACAACAGCAACATCGGCGACCATAACAGCAACAACACCAATAACTAATAGCAGTAGTAGCAGCAGCAGCGACAGCAGCAATAACAGTAATAATAGCAGAGACAGCAGCAGCGACGGCAAAGCAGCAACGCCAATAATAGTAATAGTAGTAGCGACAACAGCAACAGCAGCAACAATAACAGTAATAATAGCAGAGACAGCAGCAGCAGCAACGGCAAAGCAGCAACGCCAATAATAGTAATAGTAGTAGCGACAACAGCAACAGCAGCAACAATAACAGTAATAATAGCAGAGACAGCAGCAGCAACGGCAGCAACAGCAAAGCAGCAACGCCAATAATAGTAATAGTAGTAGCGACCACAGCAACAGCAACAGCAGCAACAATAACAGTAATAAAAGTAGAGACAGCAGCAGCAAGCATGTCTGCTTTTGACACAAACTTGTGACCATAGAGAGCTAGATACCCGATTTTCAAAGGTGACGGTTTCATGGGGTGAGACACTCACGGGTACTTGTCAGTGACATATGTACACTTGACACTGTCACTCGGAGGTGACACTTCCACCTTCAATCCTCTCTTTGTGTTTTGTGGCTTGTTTAAGACCCCAAAGCACCTCCACCTTCAGTCCGCTTATTGTGTTTTGGGCATGTTTAAGATCCCAAAGCAAGTTTTTGACTCCTTAGAAGACCACCCACACCTGTGTGTGTGTGTGTGTGTGTGTGTGTGTGTGTGTGTGTGTGTGTGTGTGTGTGTGTGTGTGTGTGTGTGTGTGTGTGTGTGTGTGTGTGTGTTGTGCAGTGTATATGTGTATGTTTATGTACATGTGTATGTGCATGTTTATGTGTATGTGCAATAATATATATATATATTATATATATATATATATATATATATATATATATATATATATATATATATATATATATGTGTGTGTGTGTGTGTGTGTGTATGCGCGTGCGGGCGTGCGTGCGTGTTGTGTAATGTATGTGTATGTGTATGTTTGTTAGTGTGTTTGTGTGTGTGTGTGAGCGTGCGTGCGTGTGGTGTGTGCATGGGTGCGTGCGTGCATGCCCGCGCGCGTGTGCATGTGTGTTATGCAGTGCATGTGTGTGTATGCGCGCGCGCGTACGCACGCGCGCGTGCATGCGTGTATGTGATGTATTTCAGTGGCAGCCAGTCTTCGCCTTTGGCCTCCAAAGCAAAGACAAAACCATCAAGGTGGTATACAATCCGCAACGGCGGTGTCAGGGTAGTAAAGAAACACATCTGGACACCTCAGCTGCCTCTGCCATTTCTTTTCAATATTTTTTTGTATTATAAGAAAAGCGAAACAAAAACCTGTATTTTGGGCCACAAAACACGCCCAAATCAAACCATTTTGGGGGGATCAAACTAAACAATTTTGTTGTAAAATTTCGAGAATAATGGATAAGCACTCATGTGCTTTAAAAAAAAAAGTTACGTTTTATTCCTGCCATAATCAGGGTTAATGTCATGATAGGACCCCCAAAACAAACAAACAAACAAACAACAACCCCCCCCCAAAAAAAGAAAAAACAACAACAACCCCAAACAAATCCATAAACACACCAAAAAACAAAACAATAAAAAAAACCCCTAAAAGTCAAGCAAACCAAAAACAAAACACCCACAAAAAATCCAAACAGCCTAAAACAAAAACAAAAATGCACACACAGAGAAAAACAACAACGAGAACGATAAAAAAAAAGACCCCAAGCAAAATGAACCCGGCAACAGACACGAAAACCAACACACACACAGACACACACACACACACAAAAAGAGAGAGAGAGAGAGAGAGAGAGAGAGAGAGAGAGAGAGAGAGAGAGAGAGAGAGAGAGAGAGAGAGAGAGTTTCACAAACAAACCTGTTGTGCTGCCATTTTTTTTCTTCCTTCTTTCTCTATTCATGTTTGTTTCAAAATGTTTGACATAGCCTGGCTATCTTAAAAAACAATATAATAGAATGTCATAACCTAGCAATCTTTTTTTTATATCTAATAAAATGACGACATCTGTTGTTTTCTTGTTGCTCCTGAGGCTCAAATTAAGTGTTCAAGAATTTGCAGTTAAATTAAATTATTATAAATTCAATCGTGGAGAATGAGAGACATCCCACGCCAAAAGCCGTAGGAAGGGAGCTAACCACATAGATGTCTTTTTTTCCGTCAAATAATGTCCCTTTTACTGAAATCACTTGAAACAGCGTTTTAAATCAATTTAACTTAATCAAAAATTATCAAATCAAATCAAAACAAATTCTTTTATTTCGAGGATAACGAATAAACACTTGTGTCCCCGATGTACCATGTACCATTATCTATCATGCCAGCAAACTGACAGTCTGACTAACGTTAAATCCTGTTCCGCTTTTCGTAAGAGTAGGCCATCGTGTGCCGGTGGGAACAGATGACAATATTTACACAGCACGGGGACTGGATGAAAGAAAGCACATGAGTGCTTATCCCATTATCCTCGATATAAAAGAATAATAAATAAATAATTAATAAATAAACTGACTAATCAACTGACTGATTAACCGACTGATTATCTGACTGAGCTAGTGACGGAATAACTAAGACGACTAACCAACTTACTGAAAAAAGTGACGGACAACTTGACTGGTTAGCTATCTAAGTGACTGACTGACTGACTGAATAACTAACCGACAGACGCATTGACTTACTGGCTAATCCCATGAAAGATGGCAGTGTAGTGTTTTTGGATGCTTATATCATGTAAAGAAAAAAAGAAAACACCCCCTTCCCACAAAAAAATAAACAAACATACACACACAATTAAAGGTTACTAATCAACTATGGCTAAGTGGTCAGAACACTCGCTTTCCCCAGATCAAGTTAAGCAGCGTCGAGCGTGGTGACCAGTTGGATGGGTGACCGTTTGCGCGCCTTGGCTTCAGTACAGCACCCCCAATTCACCCAGCTGTAAATGGGTACCTGCCCTCTTTAGGGTCAGGGAAGGTAAAAGCAGCGAGGGAGAGGAGATGGGCGCTGCCCTCAATATGCTGGCCCCTGGAGAAGCTGAGGTCTCTGACGCCTCCGCTACCCTACGACCGCACAGGTTATGGGACGCCTTTACCTTTGGCTTTAATCAACTGAACAATTGAATAATCAAGTCACTGACGAATCTCTTTTTCAAAGCAGGCATCTTCTTCTTCTTGTTCTTGTTCTTGTCTTCTTGTTCTTGTTCTTGTTCTTGTTCTTGTTGTTGTTGTTGTTGTTGTTGTTGTTGTTGTTGTTCTTCTTCTTCTTCTTCTTCTTCTTCTCTTCTTCTTCTTCTTCTTCTTCTTTCTTCTTCTTCTTCTTCTTCTTCATCATCATCATCATCATCATCATCATCATCATCATCATCATCATCATCATCATCATCATCATCATCTTCTTCTTCTTCTTCTTCTTCTTCTTCTTCTTCTTCTTCTTCTTCTTCTTCTTCTTCTTCTTCTTCTTCTTCAAATGTTCCCCCTTCTTCTTCTTCTTCTTCTTCTTCTTCAAATTCTTCAAATTCTTCTTCAAATTCTTCTTATTCTTCTACAAATCTTTATCCTCCTCATTCCTCTTCTTGTTCTTCTTCGCAGTTCCTCTTCATTGTAGTTCTTCTTGTTCTTGTTCTTCTTTACAGAGGCCCTATCTGAAGTTGGAACCAAAGCTCTTAGAATTTGTAGTCAAAAGTTCAATCCAAGTCGTCCCTATTGTGTGTGTGTGTTTTTTTTTTACACCGAGTTCGTACGAGGGGCACTAACCGCTCGTACTTTATGTTAAATAATCTCCCTTGTGTTGAAGTCGTTAACCTACTTACCCAATTACACACTTCACCTCACTTCCAAAACCGTTTTGTCGTCTGCCTGACTGAGTTTTAATTTTTTTTTTTTACGTTCCTCGGTCAGAGCTTTAAGGTTCGCCAATGGGGAGAGTTTTGTGTTAGCTGCCGTTTTTACACACAGGGGGACGGGATAGCCTAGTGGTCAGAACATTGCGCTCGCAATTTGACGACCCGGGTTCGATTCCCGGTCGAGGGGATTTTTCCTCTGGAGTTAACATCAGTGCTGACTCCACTCTCCCCAAAAGTCCTTCGGATGAGACTATAAACCGAGGCCCCGTGTGCGAACGCACGCAGAACATCTTGCACACACGTTAAATCCTGTTCCGCTTTTCGTAAGAGTAGGCCATCGTGTGCCGGTGGAAACAGATGACACGATTTACAAAAACTGCATGCACACGGGGACTGCATGAAAAAAAGCACATGAGTGCTTATTCCGTTATCCTCGATATAAATAAATAAAGAAAGAAATAAAGAAAGAAATAAACAAATAAAGAAATAAAAACACACCATTAAGGTAGTGGCATTCTGACTTCAGGGATGGGGTCTAAATCTGACACCCGTGTGCATGCTGTTTTTCTTAATAAATATTTTGTGATCCGTTCCTACCGGCACGAAATGGCATACTCTTGTAAAAGGCGGAACGGGCTTTAATTTATCTTTTTCTAAAATTTGTATTATAGAATGCGAAATGCTCCCTCCATCAATACCCCTCTCTCTCTCTCCATTCCTCCCTCACCTCTCTCTCTCTCTCCATCCCTCCCTCACCCCCCTCTCTCTCCATCCCTCCCTCCCCCCTCCTCTCCATCTCTCCCTCTCTCTCTCCACCCCCCCCCCCCTCGTCTCTCTCACTGACTCCACTCTCCCCAAAAGTCCTTCGGATGAGACTTTAAACCGAGGCCCCGTGTGCGAACGCACGCAGAACATCTTGCGCACACGTTAAATCCTGTTCCGCTTATCGTATGAGTAGGCCATCGTGTGCCGGTGGAAACAGATGACATTTACAAAACTGCATACACACAGGGACTGGATTTAAAAAAGCACAAGAGTACTTATCCCATTATCCTCGATATAAAAGAATAAATCAAATCAAATCAAATCAAATCTCTCTCTCTCTCTGTCTCTCTATGTCTCTGTCTGTCTGTCTGTCTGTCTGTCTGTCTGTCTGTCTGTCTGTCTGTCTGTCTGTCTGTCTGTCTGTCTGTCTGTCTGTCTGTCTCTCTCTCTCTCTCTCTCTCTCTCTCTCTCTCTCTCTCTCTCTCTCTCTCACTCCGATGAATACAAACTATTTTCTGTTATGCCCACAAGTCATTCCTAATAATGATGTTGTGGTTGCTTTAACTTGCATTTGTAATATTTGTTGCACACTAATGTATTCCAATTTTAATCACGACAGATTTCTCAACGTGAAATTCGGACTGCTCTTTCTGTGGCCAGCGTGTCGCCACAAGAACAGCGCCGCCCTTATTATTTTTTTCCTGTTTGCATACACGTGTTTTTCTTTTCATACAACAGTCACTTTTTCTACAGAATTTTACGAGGGACAGCTCTCTCGTTGCCGTGAGTTCTCTTACGCGCGCTGATAGCGTGTTGTACACAGGATCTCGGTTTATCGCCTTATCCAAAAGACTAGCACCCAGACCACCACTTAGGGTCAAATAGATAGGGGGGGGGAAGTTCAAGCTCAAACAGGGTGTGAACCTGCATTTCTATCTTCCTAGGTAGGTAAGATGCGTTACCGATAGAACACCAATCATCTGGGAACAGATGATATTTACAAAAACTGCATACACACGGAGACTGGATGTAAAAAAAGCACAAGAGTGCTTATCCATTATCCTCGATATAAAAGAATACAAAAAAAAATCCTCCAATCTATATGCGGAGTGTGGCCCGTATTGCTTGAAAGTTCCTTTTTCCTTTTTCTAGAGGACAGTTGCCTACACACAACAGGCAAAGTGTTTTGTCCCGTTCTTTAACTAGGAAACCTGCTTTTAGCTCCAGTTATACCCTGTAGGGAGGCGGGGGACTGTCAGTGTAAATAGTATCCCCACTTCCTAGAGATTTCGTGCAAGGAATTGCCTCTTTTCTAACCCTCTCTTTCTTTCTGCCTTGTTTGTTTTCTTCCTCTCAGCTCCTCCTCTCTTACTTTCTGTTTTCTTTGTCCATTCTCCTGCTTTTTTTTTCCGAGAAAAACTTTAAATATAATGATTTTCCTCCCTGCCGAAGTAGATTGTGTTGTATTTGCGATGTACTGTATTTCACTGCATTGTATTGCATTTTACTGCATTGTGTTTTACTGTATTGTATTTTACTGTATTGCATTTAACTGTATTGTATGGCATTGTGCTGGATTGCTTTTGACTGTATTGCATTGTATTTGTGTTGTATTGAAATTGCGTTGTAATGCACTGCATTGAATCATATGGTATTATATGGTCTTATATTGCATTACATTGTATTGCATTGTATTGTATAGTATTGTGTAGTACAATATCGTATTGTTTTGCATTGTATTGCACTGTTTTGTATTGCATTGTATTGTATTGTATAGTATTATATTGTATTGTATTGTATTGTTTAGTACAGCACTGTACTGTATATTGCTTTTTGTCACAGCTGATATCTTTGCATTAAATTCGAACTCTTCTCTCCAGGGTGAGCACATCGCTACAAGAGCAGTGCCACCTTTAAATACATATACGTATTCTTGTTTCAAGAGAGAGAGAGAGAGAGAGAGAGAGAGAGAGGAGAGAGAGAGAGGAGAGAGAGAGAGAGAGAGAGAGAGAGAGAGAGAGAGAGAGAGAGGAGAGAGAGAGAGAGAGAAACACTGAAATGGTTTAATGGTACCTTGGCCTTGGACCGCAATACACCAGGTGAGGGGGGCAGGGGTGTGAGTGTAATGCAAAATGAGAGAGAGAGAGAGAGAGAGAGAGAGAGAGAGAGAGAGAGAGAGAGAGAGAGAGAGAGAGAGCGAGAGAGAGAGAGAGAGAGAGAGAGAGAGAGAGCATAAAACATGCCAACACTTTCACCTCTCTATCTAAAAAAAATAAAAAATAAAAATAAGATGATGGCAACACCAGCAATGTCCTCCCATCTCCTCCTCTGCCATGATACAAGCTGTGACTACTCACCGCCATGACTGTGTGGTATTTTTCCTTTGGTTTTCCTGTCAGTAATTTTACATTCATACCACACATACTAAGCCATCCACAGAAAACAACAACAACAACAAAACAACACTTTTCGTGAAGGACTAACATATGACTTTAAAATTCATGTGAGTTTTGCTCAAATTTGTTAAGTCTGAATTAAAAAACAAATCAGAAAACACTGTACTTCTACAGTCCTTCGTGGTCTGCTTGCTTCCAAACTACAAAAATGGATGCACGTGAGGTTGAACACTGTAGGAACACAAGCCATTCTTATTTGATGATCGTTTCAACTTTCTCGTACAGGTCTACCTACTATCACCCTATGACTTCAATCCCCCCCAAACAAGTACATAATGCAGTTTTTCATATTTAAAAAAAGATGTGAAAATCTGCAGAATTTTGTTGTTGTTCACCAGCGTGCATGCGTGTGTGTGTACATTCGAATTTGCTAAAACTATAAATTGTTATTATTTTTTTTTTGTATTTTGTATTTTGTACCACTTTATGTCACGCAGATTTCTCTGCGTGAAATTCGGGCTGCTCTCCCCGGGGAGAGCGCGTCGCCACATGTGCAGCGCCTACCCATTTTTTTTTCCCTGCATGCAAATGTATTTGTTTCCCTATCAGAGTGGCTTCTTTCTACAGAATTATGCCAGGGACAACCCCCTTGTTGCCGTGGGTTCCTTTACGTGCGCTAAATAGTGATGTGTAACACACGGGACCTCGGTTTATCGTCTCATCCGAAAGACTAGCGCCCAGACCACCACTCAGGGTCTAATGGATGGGGAAAAAGTTTTGGGTCCAAACGGGGTACGAACCCCGCACACTCCGACCCTGGACTTTTTGCTTTCTAGGCAAGGCGCGTTACCACCTAGACCTTGTGTGTTGTATATGTCGAATGCAAGCACTTTGAATTTTTTATTTATTTATTTATTTTTTACAAGATGTAGCACTATATAAATTCCATGTATTATTACTTTTATTATTATTATTTTTTTTTTAAAATTATTTTTATTATTATCATCATTATTATTAATATTACTAGCACACTACAGAAAATACTACGTGGCCGAAAGCTAAAGGTGGAGTGTAGCTTGTATAAATCGTGCATACTTTTTCGAAACAGCAACGCGCCATAAAAAAGCCATTGCCTAAAGTGTGTTTCAAAACGCTCCAAACCGTTCTTTACGCACCCAGGCTAAGCAACGCGCTCCAGATAGGCCGAGTTATTTTTGGTCACGTGGACATTGAGATAGTCAATTCCTTCAAGGACTGTGTGTGTATAGTCCCCCACGCAAGGCCCCAAGTTGTGCCACTTGTTCTGTTCAAGGCTTCGAGGTTGCACTGTTTGGAAGCGTTGGCTGTCGTCTGCTTCACTGCTCCTGTCTGCTACAGTCCATTTCCGACAAGAAAAAAAAATGGGTGAGTGATAGTTTTTTTGTCTTTTTTTTTGGGGGGGGGGGGGGGGGGGGGGGGGGGGGGTGTGATTTTTTCATTTTTGTTGTTGTTGTTCTTTTCTTTCTTCTGTATTTTGTTTTTTTTTATATATCTTTTTCTGTCTTTCTTCTCTTTCCTTTCTTTCATTTTTTCTTTTTGTTTTTTGGTTGACACATTGACAAAAATCGCCTTCCATTTTCGGGTACGTGTGACTTCCTTTTTTTCACTTCTTTTTCGTCTCAGCATAATTTTTTTTTTTTTTAGGGCAAAAACCGGCCGACTTAAAACAAACAACCCTGTTTAGTCAATGTGTGGGGTGCATGCGTGCGTGCGTGTGTGGTGCATAGTAGTAGTAGTAGTAGTAGTAGTAGCAGTAGTAGTATAGTTAGTAGTAGTAGTAGTAGTAGTAGTAGTAGTAGTAGTAGTAGTAGTAGCAGCAGCAGCAGCAGCAGAAGTAGAAGTAGTAGTAGTAGTAGTAGCAGCAGCAGAAGTAGTAGTAGTAGTAGTAGAAGTAAGTAGTAGTAGTAGTAGTAGTAGTAGTAGTAGTAGTAGTAGTAGTAGTATCATTTTCCATATTGCACAATATTCAGTACGAGTGTCAACTTCTCAGTCATAATTTAGAGAAATTATCCCCACCCTCTCTCTCTCTCTCTCTCTCTCTCTCTCTCCTCTCTCCTCTCTTCTCTCTTCTCTCTCTCTCTCTCTCTCTCTCTCTCTCTCAGCGTGAAATGAACACAATTATGATAATATGGTATGGTGTTGCTCACTCGCTGTAACGTGTTGATTTAAGCGTTACCGCTTTTCAGGTTACATGCTTTAAATACAACTGCCTATTCAACACATGTCCTGTTATCACAACAAAATTGACAACGTTAGTGTTGTGTACTGATTTGTTGTATGATTCATTTCGTGTGGAATGCACTGCACTACACTATGTTGTGCTGTTGTCGTACTACACTACACTCACTACACTACACTAAACTACACTAGACCACACTACACTACACTACACTACACTACACTACCACTACACTACACTACATACACTACACTACACTACACTACAGACAGTACACTAGACTAGACTACACTAGACTAGACTACACTAGACTACAGTACAGTACACTACAGTACAGTACACTACACTACACTACGCTAGACTACACTACACTACACTACACTACACTACCTACACTACACTACACTACACTACACTACACTACACTACACTACACTACACTACATACAGACAGTACACTAGACTAGACTACACTGACTAGACTACACTAGACTACAGTACAGTACACTACACTACACTAGACCACACTAGTCTACATACAGTACACTAGATACAGAACACTACATTAGACCACACCAGACTACACTACACTACACTACAGTGCACTACACTACACTACACTACACTACAGTGCACTACACTACACTACACTACACTACAGTGCACTACACTACACTACAGTGCACTACATACAGTGCACTACACTACACTACACTACACTACAGTGCACTACACTACAGTGCACTACATACACTACACTACACTACAGTGCACTACACTACACTACACTACAACTACACTACACTACACTACAGTGCACTACAGTGCACTACACTACACTACACTACACTACACTACACTAACTACACTACACTACAGTGCACTACACTACACTACACTACACAAAGCACACTACACTACACTACACTACACTACACCACACTACACTACACCACACTACACTACACTACACCACACTACACCACACTACACCACACTACACTACACTACACTACAGTGCACTACACTACACTACACTACAGTGCACTACACTACACTACACAAAGCACACTACACTACCCACACTACACTACACCACACTACACTACACTACACTACACCACACTACACTACACCACACTACACCACACTACACTACACTACACTACACTACACCACACTACACTAGACCACACTAGACCACATTTAGACCACACTACACTCCCACAACCCACCACACCACACCACACCACACCACACCACACCACACCACACCACACCACTCCACTCCACTCCACTCCACTCCACTCCACTCCACTCCACTCCACTCCACTCTAAAATCGGTAGATGTACATTTTTCCAAACTTTATTTAAACGACAAGGTCGGTGGTACACGGGTAACACATCGGTGTAGTGCTCAAGCCCAAAGTCCAGAGTTCGGTCTCTGTTCGGACCCAAACCTTTCCTCGTCCACGAGACCTTGAGGAGTGGTGGTCAGGGCATAGTCTTTCTGACCGGTTGCAAACCTCGCTTGTCGCACGTAAAAGAACCTACATCAACAAGAAAACAGTCCTTTGCCAAAAATTCTGTAGAGGAAAAAGAAAGCATAGAGAAAACTGCATACACCAGGGGAATGGATGCAAAAGAAGCACATGAGTGCTTGTTCCATTATTCTCGAAATAAAAGAAAAGGGGGGGGGGGGGGGGGGGGGGAAGTAAACACACTATTCAAGGAAATGCGGTGTGATGGAGAGTGGTATAGCCTGCAATGTAATGCAATACAGTATAGTACGGTACAGTATAGTACGGTACAGTATAGTACAGGACAGGGCAGTACAGGACAGGGCAGTACAGTATAGTACGGTACGTACAGTACAGGACAGTACACTACAGTATAGTACGGTACAGTGCAGTACAGGACAGTACACTACAGTATAGTACGGTACAGTACAGTACAGGACAGTACACTACAGTATAGTACGGTACAGTGCAGTACAGGACAGTACAGTACAGTATAGTACGGTACAGTATAGTACGGTACAGTACAGTACAGGACAGGGCAGTACAGTATAGTACGGTACAGTACAGTACAGGACAGGGCAGTACAGTATAGTACGGTACAGTAGAGTACAGGACAGTACACTACAGTATAGTACGGTACAGTGCAGTACAGGACAGTACACTACAGTATAGTACGGTACAGTACAGTACAGTTACAGGACAGGGGCAGTACAGTTATAGTACGGTACAGTGCAGTACAGGACAGTACACTACAGTATAGTACGGTACAGTATAGTACGGTACAGTGCAGTACAGGACAGTACACTACAGTATAGTACGGTACAGTGCAGTACAGACAGTACACTACAGTATAGTACGGTACAGTGCAGTACAGGACAGTACACTACAGTTTAGTACGGTACAGTACAGTACAGGACAGTACACTACGTATAGTACGGTACAGTACAGTACAGGACAGTACACTACCAGTATAGTAACGGTACAGTGCAGTACAGGACAGTACAGTATAGTACGGTACAGTATAGTACGGTACAGTGCAGTACAGACAGGGCAGTACAGTATAGTACGGTACAGTACAGTACAGGACAGGGCAGTACAGTATAGTACGGTACAGTACAGTACAGGACAGGGCAGTACAGTATAGAACGGTACGTACACTACAGTATAGTACACTACAGTATAGTACACTACAGTATAGTACGGTACAGTGCAGTACAGGACAGTACACTACAGTATAGTACGGTACAGTGCAGTACAGGACAGTACACTACAGTATAGTACGGTACAGTATACTACAGTATAGTACGGTACAGTACAGTACAGTACAGGACAGGGCAGTACAGTATAGTACGGTACAGTACACTACAGTATAGTACGGTACGGTACGTACAGTACAGGACAGGGCAGTACAGTATAGTACGGTACAGTACACTACAGTATAGTACACTACAGTATAGTACGGTACAGTGCAGTACAGGACAGTACACTACAGTATAGTACGGTACAGTGCAGTACAGGACAGTACACTACAGTATAGTACGGTACAGTACATACAGTATAGTACGGTACAGTACAGGACAGTACAGTACAGGACAGGACAGGACAGGACAGTACAGTACAGTACAGTACAGGACAGGACATGACAGGACAGTGCAGTACAGGACAGTGAGTACAGTGCAGTGCAGTGCAGTGCAGTGCAGTGCAGTGCAGGGCAGGACAGTACAGGACAGGACAGGACAGGACAGTGCAGTACAGGACAGTGCAGTGCAGTGCAGTGCAGTGCAGTGCAGGGCAGGAAGGGAAGGACAGGGACAGGACAGGACAGGACAGGACAGGGCAGGGCAGGGCAGGGGCAGGGCAGGGAGGACAGTGCAGGACAGTGCAGGACAGGACAGGGCAGGACAGGGCCAGGGGCAGTAAGGGCAGGGCAGGGCAGGGACAGGGCAGGACAGGACAGGACAGTGCAGGACAGGAAGGGCAGGGCAGGGCAGGGCAGGGCAGGCAGGGCAGGGCAGTGCAGTTCAGTACAGTCCGTACAGTACGTACAGTACAATACTGTGCAATACAGTGCAATACAGTACAATCCAATGCAATATAATGCAATGCAATGCAATTCAATACAACACAATGCAATACAGTACAACAAATACGATACAATACAATACAACCGAACCCAACCCAACCCAACGTACCCCAACCCAACCCACCACAACGCAACACGGCACAACACAACACAACACAACACAATACAATACAACACAATACAATATAAGCAACACAATTGAATACAACACAACAGAACACAACACAACACAACACAAAACAACACAATGCAACGCAGCCACAAGCAATACAACGCAATGCATTGCAACGCAGTGTTGAATGATAGAACGGACGTACCCTCTCCCACCCCCCCCCAAAAAAAAAAAAAAAAAAAAAAAAGTAAAGAACACCTCCTCCCCCCTACCAACAACAAAACAGGCCAAAACAACAACAACAACAAAGATAAGAAAAAAAGGCAGCACTGGTTTCAACGTGTGCGCAGGATGATGTAGCCTATGTGCGTTTCCTACATGGGGTCTCGGGGTTTGTAGTTTATCCAAAGACTTTGGGGGCAGTGGAGTTGAAACTCGTGTTCCCTCTATCATGGTGACGCTCCACCACGAAATGAGTCGCTTAGCACATTACCCAATTTTGCGCTAGGAGCCATTAAAGGCAGATCGGGGTCAAGTTGCCAATTTTGAGATTTTGATTGATTATTAAACTATATCCGTTTATCTACCTTATAATCAAAATCAGGTATAAGTTTTATTCCTTTTGCTTTTAACTGTGGTTTGAAAATTCACAAGCCCTTATTCTGACAACCTGTTACTAAAAATAAACTTGCCCGTTTCTCATTTTGTCACATCCTGAAGTCTATCATTTCAATTTGTAATACCTTTGCACAGAATTGTCCGATTTTCTGTCTGTTTTTTGTATTGGATAGCTCTTTTATTGCACATTAATAACTTGTCAATAGCTAAAAATTGACCTCTTGTGCAATGCGACTCCTTATGTGGTGGAGCGTCATTTAAATAATAATAGGGGAAAAGTCCCCTGAGGAAAGAAGGAAGTTGAAATGGCTAAGACTGCCCGGGTCAGTTCTCTTTATATTAGCTAACATAGGGGTTAAGCCATCTGAACAAAGACCTTGGTCACTGCCCACTGCCCTATGACCGTAGAGAGCTTTCGTGGATTTTGTCACATTGGACGTCTCTGCGATTGTGTGTGTGGGTGTGTGTGTGTGTGTGGTGTGTGTGTGTGTGTGTGTGTGTGTGTGTGTGTTGTGTGTGTGTGTAATTTTTTAATTTTTTTTAGTCTATTATATCGAGGATAAATACCATTTGTGTGTGTGTGTGTGTGTGTGTGGTGTGTGTGTGTGTGTGTGTTGTGTGTGTGTGTGTGTGTGTGTGTGATCTCACAAAAATCGATAAAGACATATTAAAAAATATTTGTTCGTTTTGTATTTGGCGTCTATCGCGTCGCGCGCGGGGTTGCGTGCGTGCGTGCGTGCGTGCTGTGTGTGTGTGTGTGTGGTGTGGTGTTGTGTGTGTGTGTTGTGTGTGTGTGTGTGTGTGAAAGTCAAAAGTCTAAGTTAAACAAAATTTTACTTCCAGTGGTACTTGATTCAGCAAAAAATTTGCTGGGGGTGTGTGTGTGTGTGTGTGTGTGTGGGGGCGCGTGTGGCGCGTGCATATGTGTGTTGCGTGCCTACTACGCGCGGCGCTGTATTTACATTCAAAACTTTATTTCACAAATTTGGTGCGTGCGCGCGCACGCGTGTGTATTATATCTTGTGTGTGTGTGTTGGTGGGGTGTGTGTATTTGCGAGTGCGTCATGCGTGCGTGTTTACGTGTCTGTGGAGAGAGAGGGAGAGAGAGAGAGGAGGGAGAGAGAGAGAGAGAGGGGGGGAGAGAGGAGAGAGAGAAGAGAGAGGGGGAAAAGACAGACAGAAGACAGACAGACAGACCGACGACAGAGACATAGAATCTGTGTTTTCGAAAAAACGTCTGCATGTATGTATTTCAAATAAACCCCCTTCAAGTGAACCAACCACCGTTTTTAAAACCAACTTTTTCGTTTTGGTTCCAGCAGTACATATTAAATATGTCAATATATTCATAGACATGCATGTAAAAAAAAAATTCCAGCTAGGACACAACCCCACACCACAACACCACACACACACCACACACACACACACGCACACACACACCACAAAACACCCACGCACCCCACACACATGCACACACACGCACACCCCAAAACATGCCAACACCCACACCACAAGCGACACCCACCCCACACACACACACACCACACACCCACACAACACACCACACAACACACACACACACACACCAAAACAACACACACACACAAACACAGCGACCACACACACACTCACTCACACACACTCTCTCCACACACCAAAACACACACACACACACACACACAAAACCACACACCAAACACACACACACACACAACACACACACAGACAACAACAAGAAGAAGTACAACAACAACAAAATGATACCCTACATAAAAAAAGCTGGCCCCTATTTTTACTTTTTCTTCCCTTTCGTGGCAAAAACCAAAATTAAGCCCCATATTTTTTCCCCCTTCTCCTCTCCTTTCTTTCTTTGTTAATTTACTGTTGGTACGAGATGGCTAAACATACATTTGCACTCCGCGAACGCTTCTCAATTCTG
>JASPKP010001589.1:20000-25000 GCA_030674155.1 Stramonita haemastoma | reverse complement strand
GGGGGGGGGCTGTGGTGTGCGCATGCGTGCACATACACACACTTATACACACGCGCGCACACACACAGACACACTACACAAACACAACACACACACACACACACACACAGGAGAGGAGAGAGAGTGTGAGAGAGACAGACAGAGACAGAGACAGAGATTAAGGTAGAAAAGAGACAGAAACAGACAACCTAACAACCATTCAAGCCGCCGCTGTAGTCTAGTGGTTAGGGCGTTGGACTCGTAATCTAAAGGTTGCGGGTTCGATCCCAGCTTTCGGCTATGGCGTTGTGCCCTTGGAAAAGGCACTTAACGGCTATTTTCTCACCCCACCCAGGTGTAAAAGGGGTACCAACCTTGTGTTGGGGGTTAACCCTGCGATAGACTGGCGTCCTATCCAGGGGGGAGTCTATGACTCTCAGTCGCTTAACGCCACAGAAACCGGGATAAGCACCGGCCTGATGAGCCTTAGGCTCGGGACAGACTTTAACTAACAACCATTCAGGCATCCACCCACCCTTCACTCTCCCACCCAACTAAGCAGCCAACCACTTACATCTCCACTCTCCCTCCCACCCAACTAAGCAGCCAACCACTTACATCTCCACTCTCCCTCCCACCCAACTAACCAGCCCATCAATTAACCAACCAACCGACCAATCAATCACTTACACCTCCACTCTCCCTCTCTCCCAACCAACCAGCCAACAAAGAAACTAACCAACCACCCAACCAACCAACAAGCCAACCAACATAAAACCACAAAGGGTGATGACCCGAAGTGTTCAGTAAATACTGACCGTGACATTTCTGCTGGTCAGATGTGTCTTGCCCCCAAAGTTGCAGACCACGAACGCCACCAGGTAAGTGGACATTGGTCTGGAGGTCTGGAATTCGTCCATCACTCGTCCTCCCCCGCTATCAGCAAGGAAAACATGAAAAAAAACAATAAAGGAAATAATAATATATGGAATTTATATAGCGTTATATCTTGTAAAGCAAGCAAATCAAAGCGCTTACTTTTATTTTCTATATTTCTTTTACAAACCTATTGTATGATTCAGCTTTTTTTTTTCATTGCAATTCCTCTTCAGTAAATTCAAGTCTGATGCTCAATAAACATGCACTCAGTCCCAAATCTATTTTTATCAGATGATCTGAAGGTGTGTTCCTATATCATAAAAGTGGGAAAACAACCATAATGGTCATTGGCTTTTTGAAATTATATTTGTTGAGGAATTTTCAAGATAAGCAATAACAGGGAGATATTTTTAGCCATGTAGAGGAGATGTACCTGTCTGCAATGGCATACTTATCAGCAATGTTAAGGAAGAGAAATCGATTGGTTTGTTGCCTATGTATACGCACGCACGCAGGTATTTACGCTCACGTGCATGCGCATGCATGAACACACGCATGCACCCTACGCACGCATGCACGCATGCACGCACGCACGCACACAAAAATAGGTAATAAATGAAATGAAGAAATACTAATAATAAATAATTAGCACACACGCACACACATGCACACAAACATACCCAAACACACACACAAACTACCACCACCACCACCACCACCACCACCACCACCACCACCACTACAACAACAACAACAACAACCACACACATACACACCACCACCACCACCCAAACACACAACGCACAAACACAAACACACACACCACCACCACCACCACCCCTCCACCACCCTCACCCCACAACACACAACACACACACACACACATACACACACACACAACACACAACACACACACACACATTCACATACACACACACGTGCACACACACATACACACACACACACACACACAACACACACACACACACACAACACACACACACACACACACACACACACACACACACACACACACACACACACACACAACACACACACACACACACACACACACACACACACACATACACACAACACACACACACACACACCCTACACGACACAGCTATCCGATTCCCCACAGTAACTCACAGAGGCTTTGTGTCCCTAACGGGCATGTTGGACAATGCAAAGTTGAAGGTTCTCCGCACAATACTGATAGTGTACGAAGCTTTGAGAGCAGGCTCGTCCATACAGGGGAATGCACGACGAGCGTCCGTAGGTTCAAACTGTGTCGTGGCTAAATATCTGTTAAAACAACAACACCAACAAAAAATCCACCATTAGTGTACTGCTAAAGGTAAAGATGTTCCCATAACTTACGTGGTCGTAGGGAAGCGAGGCATCATCAGTGACCTCAGCTTCTCTAGGGGTCAGTTTATTTATTGAGGGCGGCGCCCATCTCCTCTCCCTCTCGCTGCTTTAATTCAACTTCCCTGACCCTAGAGAGGGCAGGTACCCATTTACAGCTGGGTGAACTGGGGCTAGCACTGAAGTAAAGGCTTGGTGTGCTTCTACTACCGGTATACATAATACCAGCCTTTGCATTGGTTGTCTAGACGTAACGCATCTGTCAAGAAAGCAAACTTTGAAGGTTCTCTCTCCCCCCCCCCTCCCCCCCCGTTTGTGCCCGAAACTTTTTCACCCATCCACGAGACCTTGAGTAGTGGTCTGGGTACTAGTCTTTCGGATTTGCCGAGAGTGGTCACTGGCAAAATTCCGTTAAAAAGTCCATGCTGACAGGAAAAGAAATTTTCCTGTGAAGATAGGAAAACAAATAAAAAGTAACGGGTGGCGCTGCTCTTGTGGCGACGCGTTCTCCTCAGGGGGAGCAACCCGAATTTCACTCAGACAAATCTATTGTTACTTAAAGTGGTATACAAAGTTCACCCCCCCTCCCACACACACACACACATACACACACGCACGCACGCATACCCTCCACACACACGCACACGCACACGCACACACACATACACACACACACTCTCTCTCTCTCTCTCTCTCTCTCTCTCTCTCTCTCTCTCTCTCTCTCTCTCTCTCTCTCTCTCTCTTCTTTCTCCCCACTCTTTCTCCTTCCCTCTTCTTCCCCCTTCCCCCTTTCTCTCCCTCCCGCCCTCTATCTCTCCCTCCCACTCTCTCTCCACCATCCCTCCCTCTTTCTCTTGCTTTCCTTCTCCCCACCTCCTCTCACCACCTCCCCCTCTCCCTTTCTTTTACCCCCCTCCCCCACCCCACGTCACCATCTCCCCTCTGTTTCACCACCCTTCCCCAACCACCCCACCCCAACCCCAATCCCAACCCAACCCAACCCCAACCCACCACTCCCAACCCTTCTACCCCATCCCCACCCCCAACCAGCCCACACCCCCAACCCCAACCCCAGCCCCAACACCCCACCTCAACCCCCCTACCCCAACCAACAACAAACTCATCCCTCCTTAAAAAAACAACAGAAAAAAAACAAAACCAAAAAACAAAACAACCAAACACAAAAACCAAACACAAAAACCAAAAACCAAAAAACCAAAACCGAAACACACAAAAACCACACTCACTCAGTCCTCCCAGAAGCGTCGCTATAAGAGCTGAGGTAGAATCCGCTGAGAGTGACGGCGTCCAGGGGAGCAGAGAAGTCCAGGCTGACTGTGTAGTTGACGCCTGGGGAGAGCGAGGCATCCAGGACAAGGATGAGGAATTCCAGATCCTTGTCCTCTCTCTGCTCCACCACTCGGGGAAGGTTTGTTCTTCTTGGTGTTCTTTCTTGTTCCTCTTCTGTAGCTGCTGCTGCTGCTGCTGTTCTTGTTGAAACCGTTTGGAGGGGTTTGGTGTTGGTCACTTGTAACTGTGGAGAGAAAGGAGTGAAAATACATAAATGAACGAATGAATGGATGAATGAATGAATGGTTGAATGAATGAATGAATGAATGAATGAATGAATGAATGAATGAATGAATGAATGAATGAATGAAATGAAATGAAACGAATAAATAAATAAATGAAGAAGGATGGAAAGAAGGAAGGAATGGACAATTCAATGAAGAAATAAATGAATGAATGAATGAATGAATGAATGAATGAATGAATGAATGAATGAATTATTAATTAATTAATTAATTAATTAATTAATTAATACATAAATTATTAATAAATTAATTAATTAGTTAATTAATTAATAAACAAAAGTACAGTACTGAGTGGGGTGGGCGTGGGGGTGGGTGGGGTGCTATTATTGCTGTGATCAAAATGTAGGGGTGTGGGTGGGGATAGGGGGCTGTGGGGGGAGGGGCTCTGTGGGGGGGGGGATAGGTGGGTGGGTGGGTGGGTTGGGGTGTGTACGTGGGTGTGTATGTATGTGTGTGTGTGTGTGTGCGTGTGTCTGTGTCTGTATCTGTGTCTCTGTGTGTGTGTGGGGGGGGGGGGGGGTATGTATGTATATATGTTTGTATGTCTGCATGTACGTATATATATATATATATATATATATATATATATATATATATATATATATATATATATATATATATGTTTGTATGTATTTATGTATGTATGTTTGTATGTATGTATGCATGCATGCATGCATGTATATATCTATGAATGTATATATGTATCTATGTATCTGTGTGTCTATGTATCTATGTATGTATACATGTTTGCCTTTTATAGTTCTTATATTTTTGTTTTATTCTTTTATGTTCTGGTTTAGATACCTACCATCATCACCACCACCATGACCATCATCATTATTATTAATGTGACTACCACTACCACCAATACCATCTTCACCACCGCCTCTACCACCATCACACTTACCTCCTTCATGTGCATAACGATTCGATCTGTGCTCTCCACGCAGTGGAAGGTCAAGGCCACTGTTCCGTTGTAGGTGAAGGTCGAAGGGTCAGCATTGTACATGTTAGGTTCAATGGTCAGGTCGTAGTGCAAAGGTCGAAGGTTGGAAGGCAGTCGGACATTTTCGGGTGTCACTACTGTTTGCTGATTCGTAGCTTCAGTGCCTTCGAACTCTGCAGAGAGGAATGAAATCAGGAATGATAAGACTGTTTTATCATTTAATTATTTAA
>JASPKP010001589.1:10000-12500 GCA_030674155.1 Stramonita haemastoma | reverse complement strand
AGACACATAGAAACAGAGACAGAGACAGACAGACAGAGTCAGACAGAGACAGACAGACAGAGTCAGACAGACAGGAAGATATTACCTTGCCAGGTTCCACGCATCGTCGATGATCTGCGCTCTGTTTACAGCTGAGATTACCTGTGAACATTCAAGGGACAGCGTTACACACACACATGCAACACACACACACACACACACACACACACACACACACACACACACACACACACACACACACACACTCTCTCTCTCTCTCTCTCTCTCTCTCTCTCTGTCTCTATCTATCTATCTATCTATCTATCTATCTATCTATCTATCTATCTATCTATCTATCTATCTATCTATCTATCTGTCTGTCTGTCTGTCTGTCTGTCTGTCTGTCTGTCTGTCTGTCTGTCTGTCTGTCTGTCTATCTATCTATCTATCTATCTATCTATCTATCTATCTATCTATCTATCTATCTATCTATCTATCTCTTCATCATTATTTAACGTACGCAAAAGAACCCTTGTGGACGGGGTAGCTCAGTGGTCAGAGCGCTCGCTTTCCCTTAGCCAATGTTAAGCAGCGTCGAGTATGGTTACCAGTTGGATGGGTAACCGTTTGCGCGCATTGGCTTCACTACAGTCCCCCCAGTTCATCCAGCTGTAAATGGGTACCTGCCCTCTTTAGGGACAGGGAAGGTAAAGCAGCGAGGGAGAGAAGATAGGCGCTGCCCTCAACATGCTGGCCCCTAGAGAATCTGAGGTCTCTGACGCCTCGCTCCCCTAAGACCACATAGGTTATGAGACACCTTTACCTTTAAAAACAAATCCACGGTAACCAGAGAGCTGTCCTTAACAAAAATTCTGTTGAAAAAGTCACTCTGATAGGGAAACAAATACAGTTGTAGAAAGGAAAAAGAAAATAAAACAACAGGTGGCGTCGCATCTGTGGCGACGCACTCTCCCCGCCGGGGAGAGCAGCCCAAATTTCACGCAGAGAAATCTGCTGTTACATACAGTGGTATAAAACTGAAAAGATAAATAAATACAATGAATAAACTGTAGCGCCTGTGGCTGCATAAACTAATACAATAGGTAAACTGCAGCGCCTGTGGCTGCATAATCTAATACAATAGATAAACTGCAGCGCCTGTGGCTGCATAATCTAATCCAATAGATAAACTGCAGCGCCTGTGGCTGCATAAACTAAAACAATAGATAAACTGCAGCGCCTATGGCTGCATAAACTAATACAATAGATAAACTGCAGCACCCTTAGCTTCATAAACTAATACAATAGATAAACTGCAGCGCCCGTAGCTGCCCCAAACTAATACAACAGATAAACTGTAGCGCCTGTGGCTGCATAAACTAAAACAATAGATAAACTGCAGCGCCTGTGGCTGCATAAACTAAAACAATAGATAAACTGCAGCGCCTGTGGCTGCATAAACTAAAACAATAGATAAACTGCAGCGCCTGTGGCTGCATAACCTAAAACAATAGATAAACTGCAGCGCCTGTGGCTGCATAAACTAAAACAATAGATAAACTGCAGCGCCTGTGGCTGCATAAACTAATACAATAGATAAACTGCAGCGCCTGTGGCTGCATAAACTAAAACAATAGATAAACTGCAGCGCCTGTGGCTGCATAAACTAATACAATAGATAAACTGCAGCGCCTGTGGCTGCATAAACTAAAACAATAGATAAACTGCAGCGCCTGTGGCTGCATAAACTAAAACAATAGATAAACTGCAGTGCCCGTAGCTGCCCCAAACTAATACAATAGATAAACTGTAGCGCCTGTGGCTGCATAAACTAATCCAATGATAAACTGCAGCGCCTGTGAGATGCCCAAACTAATCCAATAGATAAACTGCAGCGCCTGTGAGATGCCCAAACTAATCCAATAGATAAACTGCAGCGCATGTGAGATGCCCAAACTAATCCAATAGATAAACTGCAGCGCATGTGAGATGCCCAAACTAATCCAATAGATAAACTGCAGCGCCTGTGAGATGCCCAAACTAATCCAATAGATAAACTGCAGCGCATGTGAGATGCCCAAACTAATCCAATAGATAAACTGCAGCGCCTGTGAGATGCCCAAACTAATCCAATAGATAAACTGCAGCGCATGTGAGATGCCCAAACTAATCCAATAGATAAACTGCAGCGCCTGTGAGATGCCCAAACTAATCCAATAGATAAACTGCAGCGCATGTGAGATGCCCAAACTAATCCAATAGATAAACTGTAGCGCCCGTGGCTGCCCCAAACTAACACAATAGATAACCTGTAGCACCCTTAGCTGCCCAAATTAATCCAATAGATAAACTAGCAGCGCCTGTGGGATGCCCAAACTAATACAATGAATAAACTGTAGGGCCTGTGAGATGCCCAAACTAATCCAATAGATACACTGTAGCGCTGGTTACCTTGTGGTTTTTCTTCAGCTGGTCAATGAGGGCCATCCAGTTGTCGCGGTCATAGTTGACCCTGTAGTAA
>JASPKP010001589.1:0-5000 GCA_030674155.1 Stramonita haemastoma | reverse complement strand
TCCCTATCCTGTTCATAAATAAATTATTTAAAAAAATAAATAAAAATCTTAGTCCTCCTTTTCCCCTTCCACATACATATATAGCAAGCAAGGTGTAGATTTTTGAGTCACAGTAAACCACACATGAAAGATTTTTCAGGGTGAGCAGAGAGTACCAATATCTTTAGTCTGTTCTAAATATGGTTGATTGGATTCATGTTTAGTTCTTAAACATTTTTGCATAAGCGCATTAAGTGATTTTTCAACTGATTTTTGAACTGATTTTTATTTATGATACATTTTAAATGTTTTGGGAGCTTGTTCCATAAATCACTACATGAATATTGGAAGCTTGTTTTGTAAAGATTGTTTCTGGGTCTGGGAAATGTTAGTAGATGGTTATGCCTGTGTTCATTAATTTTGAATCTATTGATGATCTTGGGAGGGGCATTTCCATTGACAACTTTTTGTACAAATAGAGCTTTATTAAAGTAAAGCCTGTTTTGGAATGTCAGAATATTTGTTTGCTTATAATCATTGATGGTTAGGGAGCTTGCTTTTAATAGGACAAGTTTTAGTGCTCTTTTATATAATCGATGAATGAATTTCAAATTAGTTTCACTGCAGTTGTCCCAAAGAGATGAGGCATAGTCAACTATAGGCAAGATGTGTCCACAAAAAAAGAGTTTGCGTGAATGATCATCTAGAAAGTGTTTTATTTTTGATAGCTGACGTACCTTGTTTGTAAGTCGTTTTCCTAATGCCATCACTTGGTCAGTCCAAGTAAGATTTTTGTCGATAATTACACCCAGAATCTTGTGTGAGTCAACTTCTTCAATAATTTTTTGATCTATCAACAGAGGTTGAAATTTACTTTTCATTTTTTGCCTCTTTTGTCTTCATTATCATCATTATATTATTATTATTGTTGTTGATATTGTTGATGTTGTTTTCTTGCTTTTTCTTCTTCTTCTTCTTCTTCTTCTTTCTTCTTCTTCTTCTTCTTCTTCTTCTTCTTTATCCATCATCATCATCATCATCATCATCATCATCATCATCATCATCATCATCATCATCATCATCATCTTCACCATCGACGAATTCATGATAACAATAATATAAAAATGGTATGGGGAAGGAAGCTTGAAAGAATGATAGCATGATAGAAGGGTATTTGCTGGCATTCACTAACAAACAGCTAGTTAGCTAGACAGACAGTCATACAGACAAACAGACACACAGACAGGCAGCCAGGCAGACAGATAGAGAGACAGACAGGCAGGCAGACATACAGACAGACAGACTGACAGATAGACAGACAGACAGACAGGTAGGCAGGCAGGCAGACAGATAGAGAGACAGACAGGCAGGCAGAGAGACAGACACACATGCATATAGACTGACTGACAGACAGACAGACAGATAGACAGGCAGGCAGACAGACAGACAGACTGACAGATAGATAGACAAACAGATAAACAGACAGACAGAGAGACATACAGATCTGAGCTCACATAACTACATACACACCTCAGCCAAAGCGTTCCAGAGGTCTGTGTGTTCCGCATTGCCAAACTGATGTGTTCGAAGATACCGCTGCACGGTGACAAATAAAATTAAGTAAAACATCATAGAAAAACATGACAGCGAAAACATAACAGCGACAAAGTGAAATGAAAGGAAGTCAGATCAAATGAAATATAAACAGAAAAGAATGCAAATGTATAAAATTTTATTATGATAATAATATTTACCAGAACATAAAACATTATGCAAAAATGAAATAACTGCAAATAAATTAGATGAGATAACTTGGAATTTAATCATGAATATAAGTTTAGCTACACACAAGTCATAGTTATATATTTTTTAACGTTAAAGAAAAGAATGTAAAATTATACTTTAAGAAGAAAGAAATCAGATTTAATCAAATCAAAATTAAGCAACTTCCAACAGAATAAAAGATTCTACCAAAAACAAAACAATAACCAAACAGAAAATAAAACCAGAAAAACAAATGAATGCCAGTAGCATCAGCTAAACCTTAGAGTATTTCATTCCATTCTAGAAGAGACTGCAAAGTTGTTAAAATGAAGAGCTTGTCATGCATCAAGCAATCTAAGAAATGGTAAAACAGTACGAGTATGAAAAACACAATAAAAAAACCGTTATACATACGTACCTGCAATCCCCTGCGAAACGTGCCTTCACCCAGACAAAACTCAATCATCCGTATGACAGAGGCGCCCTATAGGACAAGAGAAAAACAAAATTATCAAATCGATAACATATAAACGATGTAGACATTGATGAATAAGTCTAGACACATTTATTTATTGCCAAGAGGAGCTATTACCTTCGAATATGATATAAACTACATGGGTAGGTCATTCAAAGAAGATTTGTGGGCTGGGCTATAGGAGTAGTAGCAGTAGTAGTAGTAGTAGTAGTAGTAGTAGTAGTAGCAGTAGCAGTAGTAGTATAGTAGTAGTAGTAGTAAGTAGTAGTGGTAGTAGTAGCGAAAGCAGGACTAGTAGTTGGAGAAGAAGAAGAAGAAGAAGAAGAAGAAGAAGAAGAAGAAGAAGAAGAAGAACAACAACAACAACAACAACAACAACAACACCAACAACAACAAGAAAACGAAAGCAGAAGGAGAGGGGGAGGAAAAAGAAGAAATACGAAAGAGAGAGGGGGGAGAAAGACAGATACAGACAGACAGACAGACAAAAAACTAAGAAAGAGCACATCTTCAAGCAGACAAAGAATAATTTTGTATTATAATTATCTAACGCACCTTTTCGTAGGAAATGGAGTCAAAGTACTGCTCCATGTCGTTCACAGTTTTGGCCTTGGTGAAGAGTGGGTGGGACGATTTGATTTGATCGTATTCAAACACGTATTGAAGCGCATCAATGTTGAACTGCTCCCACTGGATACAATAATGAACATAATTATCATCAGCAACATACAAAAGCATCGATCAATACAATTCCTTCAAATTGGAACAGGCATAACTGTAAACTATACATTTCAAGTAGCAAGGTAGGAAAACACTTTTCTTTTTTTGTAACTGAACAGTAAAAAAAAAAAAAAAAAAAAAAAAAAAAAAACCACACACAGAATTAACAAATATATATATATATATATATATATATAATATATATATATATATATATATATATATAATATATATATATATATATATATAACTGCATACTCAATTGGTATAGAGTCAGACGCCAGGGGTTGCTTCCGATGGTGGAAGAGGTCATGGCATCTCACTGGGAGGCTACCTCCCGCCTTAATTAAGCTGGGCAGCCCCCAGCCAGTAAGGTGCTGCCCCGCCATGGTCCGTTAGCCTCACTGGGTGTGTGGAGTTTAGGGTGAAAACTGACAAGCGGATCGACAACTGTGCACCAGGCAACAGAAGAATGTAAGGAAAATACGATAAAACTTTTCTGACAACCTGCAGGAAGTAAATGATGCGCATAAGACAGCTGTCATCGACAGAGAACTGAGCAGACTGCAGATGGACATCGTCGCCTTTCAAGAAACCAGGCTCCCAGAAACAGGATCTGTGAGGGAGAGAGACTTCACCCTGTTCTGGCACGACAAACCACCAAACTTTCCGGAATGATGGGATGCTGTTAGTACTGAAAGTCCCCCCTCTCCCGGCATCTCCTTTGGGGTCCTTGGCACAGACATATCTCAGACACTTGGCAGAGTGCTCAAGAAGCGTATCGGCAAAGCAGCTGCCACCATGACCAGACTGAAGAAGACAGCATGGAACAACAGCAAGGTGACTGAGCACACAAAGATCCAGATCCACAGAGCCTGTATCGTGAGCACCCTCCTGTATGGCAGCGAATCCTGGACCTTGCATGCCCGACAAGAGCGAAAGCTCAATGCTTTTCACATGCGTTGCCTCCGACACATCTTGAACATCACCTGGCAGGACAAGGTCCCAAACAACAGTGTCCTGGGAAGAGCTGGATGCACCAGCATGTACACGCTGCTGAAACAGAGACGTATGCGCTGGCTCGGCCATGTCGTGAGCATGGACGACGGATGGATCCCTAAAGACCTCCTGTATGGAGAACTTGTGCAGGGAAAACGCTCCACAGGCAAACCTCAGCTGTGATTCAAATACGTGTGCAAGAGGGACTTAAAAGCCCTGAACATCGACAAGAAATACTGGGAAGCAACAAGCCTTGAACGGTCAGCTTGGAGACAGACTGTGCAGAAAGGTCTCTGTCTCCAAGTTCAAAAAGAGACACTTGCTCAGCAGCACGAGGCAAAGAGAATGAGAAGAAAGGCTGCAGACCAGGCAGACAGACCAGCGTCTGTCAGAGTTCATCTGTGCCCTCTGCCATACGCACTGTCACTCTTGTATCGGACTGGCCAGTCACAACCGACGCCGGTGCCAGCAGAATAAACAGCTAGAGCGCAACTCCATTGTTTTCTAAGACTGACGGATGCCTACTATAAACATAAACATCACTAAATGTTGATTAAAAGCAGTCTCTTTGTCGAGCCTTAATTAAATTAAGCCAACTTACCATTTTCCAGGCGGGATTAATCCTGTTCATGCCAATGTACTCCACGAACTCGGCAAATCCCTCGTTCAGCCACAGGTCATCCCACCACGCTAGCGTTACCAGGTTACCGAACCACTGCACACGTCATCACCACAATGACGTCACCAATAGCGTCATCATCGTCGTTGTTTATGTTATTGGGCTTTCCTTTATGTCGTCATCGTTATAATTGTTGTCATCGTCCTCGTCCTCGTTGTCGTCATATTCTCCATCTTTGCCGTAGTCGTTACTGTCATCATCATTGTCGTTGTAGTCGTCGTCGTCGTCATCATCATCATCATCATCATCAACATCATCATCATCATCATCATCATCATCATCATCAACAACAACAACAACAACAACAACAACAACAACAACATCATCTTACCACAAGAACCACAATGGACAGCACTGTTGTTGTCGTCGACGTTACCCCCCATC
>JASPKP010001588.1:25000-27676 GCA_030674155.1 Stramonita haemastoma | reverse complement strand
GGGGGGGGGGGTTATTTTATTTATTTGTTTTATTCTTTTGTATCTTCAGTTTTGTAAATTTTGTCATCTGCTACCACCAGCAACCAATGACCTAGTCTTCCAAAAAGCAAAACGGGTTTTAACATGCGGGCAAGGTGTGGTGTGGTGTGGTGTGTGGTGGTGTGGTGTGTTGTGTGTGTGTGTGTGTATGTGTATGTGTGTGCGTGCGTGCATGCATGAGTGTGTGTGTGTGAGCGCGCGCGCGTGCGTGCGTGCGCGAGTGTGTGTGATTGTACACGCGTGATAGTACGTGTGGGCACATGGGAGTGTATGCGTGCGTGCGTAGGTGCGTGTGTGCGGCGAGCGAGCGAGCGAGCGAGCGTGCGTGCGTGCGTGCGTGCGTGCGTGCGAGTGTGTGTGTGTGTGTGTGTGTGTGTGTGTGTGTGTGTGTGTGTGTGTGTGTGTGTGTGTGTGACTCTTGTGTGTGTGTGTGTGTGTGTGTGTTGTGTGTGTGTGTGTGTGTGTGTGTGTGTGTGTGTGTGTGTGTGTGTGTGTGTGTGTATTTCAACTATTTGTGTGTGTGTGTGTGTGTGTGTGTGTGTGTGTGTGTGTGTGGTGTGTGTGTGTGTGTGTGTAAGTATACTCAGTGAGTGTTACTTTTATTTTATTAATTTATTCTTTTATAAAGAAGCCGCCGCTGTAGCCTAGTGGTTAGGGCGTTGGACTCGTAATCTAAAGGTTGCGGGTTCGATCCCAGCTTTCGGCTGTGGTGTTGTGCCCTTGGAAAAGGCACTTTACGGCTATTTTCTCACCCCACCCAGGTGTAAAAGGGGTACCAACCTTGTGTTGGGGGTTAACCCTGCGATAGACTGGCGTCCTATCCAGGGGGGAGTCAATGACTCTCAGTCGCTTAACGCCACAGAAACCGGGATAAGCACCGGCCTGATGAGCCTTAGGCTCGGGACAGACTTTAACTAACTTTTATAAAGAATATAATGGATTAACACTCGTGTGCTTTACATGTCCAGCCCTGTGTGTATGTAGCTTTGTCAATTTTGTCATCTGTTGCACACAATGGCCTACTCTTCCGAAAAGCAGAACAGGATTTAACATCAATTTTGTGTGTGTGTCTGTGCGCACGCGCGTGCGCGCTCATGTGTGTGTGTGTGTGTGTGTGTGTGGTGTGTGTGTGTGTGTGTGTGTGTGTGTGTGTGTGTGTGTGTGTGTGTGTGTGTGTGTGTGAAGTCAAGTCAAAATGGTCTTTCTTGAGGGTAAAAGATTAAGTTTACATAGCTTTTTTTCATCCTGCCCTCACCAAAAAAAATCAAGAAAATTGACTTCTAAAACAACCAAAGACAATATCAACCTTAGTTAAAAACTAAAATAAATGAGGATTTTCATCCGAACAGAATCTCACAAGATAGAACAAACTCAAAGCAGTTACATAAACTCAAGTCATACAGACAAAATAATAGAAATACAAAAAAAACCCATGGGTATGAATAACAACAAAGCAGCCAAATGTGCCGAACATAAGGGCGGACTTACAATTTGTCCATCAGATGTTTCTTCAAAAGTTTCTTAAACATTTAATTTGAAGGAACTGATTTTAGAAAGGGAGGCAGATTATTCCACGATGTGTGTGCGTGTGTGTGTGCGTGTGTGCGTGTGTGTGTGTGTGTGTGTGTGTGTGTGTGTGTGTGTGTGGTGTGTGTGTGTGTGTGTGTGTGTTGTGTGTGTGCGCGCGCGTGTGTGTGCAGACAGGCATGTGTGCCTGCCTGCGTGTATCAACAGCCTAGACATATAGTAGAAGCTGATACAGTGATACAGATAGAGTCTATAATTATAAAAGGCAGCTGCCAGAAAGAAAAGAGTTGGGGGGGGGGGTTGTAAAAAGGGACAGAGCAGTGGGAATGGGGGGGGGGTAGCCTAGGGGTAGAGGGAAGTAGGAGGGGGGGGGGGGCTCTAGAGGGAAAAGTCCAAAGAGGAGAAAAGGGGGGAGGGGGGGGGGGGGAAGCCGGCCTAGGCAGGCAGGCACCAGTGTGAATGTGATATAAAGGGTATTTCAGCCGCCTACCCTGGAATTGACATAAGTTAGCCTACTGACCAATACCACTGCCCCACAAAGCTCTTCAGGTGAGAATATAAACGCAAAAGCACACAGAACATCTAGCCGCACGTTGAAAACGTCTTTAGGTACAACTAAATATATAACATACGTACAACTAACGCATAGGTACAACTAAATACATAACCTTGCATGATGATCAATGGTGATGGGGATGATGTATTGATGCTGCTGTGGAAGTGTATCCACTTTGAGACTACTTGACAGGGTTGTAATCTACACTTAACTGTTATAATATATCTGGGTGGACCCGAGAGATACAGACACCTGCAGTGTTGGTCAGGTAATTAGAGCAACACTCTCAAATTCGCATCCATAAAGTGGATGAAGCTCGACTGTGTGGTCCCTGTCTCCCATTGCATTCTCTCTCTCTCTCTCTCTCTCTCTCTCTCTCTCTCTCTCTCTCTCTCTCTCTCTCTCTCTCTCTCCTTACCTGATCTGGGGCACACCTCTCCCCATGATGGCCTGTCCTCACATGGTCAGCTCTGCTGCTGTCTGTCTGTCTGTCTGTCTGTCTGTGGTCACCATCACTGTACTGGCCACAGCACAAGCCTGAGTCCTGTCAGTCT
>JASPKP010001588.1:0-20000 GCA_030674155.1 Stramonita haemastoma | reverse complement strand
AAGCGATCGAGTCCTCCACACGCTGTTCAATTCGACCTGCTACCAATACCATGACTGCAACATTTGCACACTTCGTATCAAAATAAAAACAAAATAATCATAAAATAAACATCGAACAAATTGGATATGATGTAGAAATGACTTATTAATGCTTTGTTAAAGTCTATAATGGATTACTTAGGGAGTACTGGCCGCAGTTTCGTCAAATTCACCACACGGGTTTCGACATCGCCGATACCTACAAAGAGATGTTTGATGAAACCGATGATTTGTAAAATTTGTAAGTCACGGCAGATTTCTCTGCATGAAATTCGGACTGCCCTTCCTGGGGAGAGGGGAGTCGGCACATGAGCAGGGCCACCCATGTTCCTTCTTTTTCTGTCTGCATGTGAATATATATTTGTGTTTCCGTGTCAGAGTGGCTTTTTTCTACAGAAATTTGCCAGCAGGGACAACTTTCTTGTTGCCGCGGGTTCTTTCTTTTGACTTACTTGACTTATGCCTGTGGATTCCCGTGGGAACATAGGGCCACAACAACACTCCTCCAACGGACTCGGTTTTGGGAGATCCTCTTCAGCTCGGCCCATGTCATTCCGGCTGCTTTCGTCTCTGCTTCAATGCTTCTGCGCCAGGTCTGTTTTGGTCGGCCTACTTTCCGCTTCCCTTGTGGATTCCAGTCAAGGGCCTGCCTGGTGACATCTGAAGCAGGCTTGCGGAGCGTATGGCCAATCCATCCCCATTTCCTTTTCTTGATCTCCGTGTCAATTGGAGCGTGTCTGGTCCTGTCCCATAGTTCTTCGTTTGAGACTACTTCTGGCCACCTGATACCAAGGATGTTCCTAAGACATCTGTTGGTAAATGTCTGGAGTTTGTGGGTGTTGGTCTTTGTCACCCGCCAGGTTTCTGAGCCATACAGTAGGACCGACTTGACATTGGTGTTGAATATCCGGATCTTGTTGTGGAGTGAGAGGGATGTTGATCTCCAGATTGGGCGAAGGGTGTTGAAGGCATGACGTGCTTTATTTATTCGGCACTTGATGTCTTCGTCCGTTCCCCCATCTTTACTAACGACACTGCCCAGGTAGGTGAATTTGTCGACTTCTTTGATGTTTTCTTGGTGTAGTCGCACTAGGTCTTGTTTTTTGTTGTTCACCCTCATGACCTCCGTCTTCCTGATGTTGATTTGGAGGCCTATTTTATCGGCTTCCTCCGCAACATGCCATAGCTTCTCTTGTGCATCTTGGTGCCTGTGTGAGAGAAGGCTGATGTCGTCTGCGAAGTCCAGGTCTTCCAGCTGCCTTGTGATGGTCCACTGTATGCCAGTTCTCCTGCCTGCTGTGGCCTGTCGCATTATCCAGTCAACCACCAACAGGAAGATGGTTGGTGACAACAGACAGCCCTGACGAACGCCGGTTTGTACGCAGAAGGGTTCCGTCAATTTACCATCATGGATGACTTGGCAAGTGGCATCTTCATAGAGCTGTTGGATGATGGTGACGAACTTTGGTGGGAAACCATAGTGGTGCATCAGTCTCCAGATGACATCTCTGTCGACGCTGTCAAATGCCTTCTGGAAGTCGACAAAGACTGAATACAAGGGGGTCTGCCACTCTAGGGACTGCTCGATGATGATGCGCATTGTGGCGATCTGATCTGTGCATGATCTGTTTTGTCGGAAGCCTGCCTGTTCATCCCTGAGTGTCTTGTCTAGTGCCGTCTTCAGTCTTTCTAAGATTATTCTCGTCAGTACTTTCCCTGGGATAGACAGCAGCATGATTCCTCTCCAGTTGTTGCAGGATGACAGGTCCCCTTTCTTTGGAAGCTTCACGAGGTAGCCTTTCTTCCAGTCTTCTGGCACACTCTCTTGCTCCCAGATCTTGTGTAGGAGTGGATGCATCATGTCAGTTGAAGTCTGGATGTCTGCCTTCAGTGCTTCAGGGGGTATACCGTCAGGACCTGCTGCTTTGCCTGACTTTAAAGACTTTATGGCTTTGGTGATCTCATTTTTGGTGGGGGGGCCGGTGTTGATGCCAAGGATTTCAGTAGGTGGTGGGATATCTGGTGGGACAGATGGTGCTGGTCTGTTGAGTGTTTCTTTGAAGTGCTCTGCCCATCTTGCTCTCTGGTCTTCTTCACCTGGAATGGTATTGCCGTTCTTGTCTTTGATGGGGCAATTAGGTTTACTGTTTTTTCCTGAGAGAGTCCTCGTGATCTCATAGAGTCTCTTCATGTTTCTTTGGCCTGCTGCAGTCTCTGCTTCCTGAGTCAGCTCCTCGATGAAATTTCTCTTGTCCTTTCTTGCACTTCTTTTTACTGCACGGTTTTTGTCCCAATATCGTGCTTGTAATGTCTGCTTCTCTTCCTGATCTTGTGTTCTGTTGATCTGGTCTTTCAGCTGTTTTCTCTCGGTGATCAGTGCCCATGTTTCTGTTGTCAGCCATTCCTTGTGTTTTCTTGTATTTTTTCCCAAGACTGCTTGGCATGTTGTTTTCCAGGTCTCATGTAGACTGTGCCACTGCTCTTCGATTGTTTCCTCTGGCATCTGGGCAAGCATGCTGAATTTGTTTCTTAGTTCCAGCTTGAATTCCTCTGTTTTCGCTTTGTCTTTAAGGCTTTGCACGTTGAATTTGTGCGATGGTCTTCCTGCCTTGTCGGTGAAGGCTTTGAGCTTTGTCTTGAGGATGGCTATTACAAGATGGTGGTCTGACGCTGCGTCTGCTCCACGCTTCACCCTGACATCGTGCAGGCTCCTTCTCCACTTTCGTCCGATGGTAATGTGGTCGATCTGGTTTTCAGTCCTGCCATCTGGGGAAGTCCATGTGGTCTTGTGGACTTTCTTGTGGGGAAAGATGGTGCCTCCAATGACCAGGTCATTGAAGGTGCAGAACTCTGCTAAGAGTTCACCATTTTCGTTCTGGTCTCCCGTGCCATGTTTGCCCATGATCAGTTCTCTGTTGGTGTTATCTGACCCAACTTTTGCATTCAGGTCTCCCATTAGGATCTTCATGTCCCTCTTTGGTGTTTTGTCCATTATGGCTTGGACTTGCTCGTAGAAGTTTTCTTTTTCTTCTAAATCAGCGGCATTTGTTGGAGCATAGCATTGGAAGATGGTAACTTTCCTGCCCTTTGAGTTGAACCGGGCAGTGAGGATCCGTGGTGACACTGGTTCCCAGGATAGTAGTGCTCGCATTGCCTCAGGTTTCATCAGCAGCGCTACTCCATGTGTGTGGGGCTGGCCTTCCTCCTGTCCAGAGTAGATGATGGTATCTCCACTCGCTAGTCTTGACCGTCCCGTTCCATTCCATCTAGTCTCGCACAGGCCAAGGATCTTCAGGTTGTACCTATGCATTTCTCTACATACCTGTGCTGTTTTTCCAGTTTCATATAGGGTTCTGATGTTCCAGGTCCCTATCCTGGTTGTTGACTTGGTTGACAGAAGAGTTGTCGGCGCACTGGCTTCCTGAAGGCTTTCACCAGCTCGCGTCATAGACTCTGCCAGAGAGGACTCTCCCCCAACCAGGTCGCTGTTTAGAGATATTGTTGTGGTTTCTGTAACATACTGATTTTTAAGTGAATGGGTTGTTAACCCAAAGCACAACCCCCAACCTGGAGGACCAGGGTGCAAATTTAGTCTGGCTCCTACCCCACAGACCTGTTGAGCATGGTTGAACCTGCCGGAGGCCGAAGCCCCCGCCCACATAGCTCTGGGGATCAAACAGAACACGCAAGCCATCCCACCACGTCAAGGTAACGCACCATCGGGACAGGTTCTTTCTTTTACGTGCACTAAATGCGTATTGTGCACAGGACCTCAGTTTACAGTATCATTCAAAAGACTAGCACCCAGACCACCACTCACAATCGCAGTGGATACGGGGAAAATTTCAGGCACAAACGGAGATGGAACCCGGACTTAAAATAAATAAGCTACATGTTTGTTTGTTTGTCCGTCGAACACGACGATGACTTCCAAAACAGCAGAGGAGGCAGCTGCTGTTTCGGAAACTGGGCACAAAATTCATTTGAATTGATTATAGGCCTAGTGGATATGCCTTGCCCATAGTACATCCCCACTAACATACACATAGATACAGACACTGAGACAGACGGACAGACAGACAGACAGTCTGTTTCAAAGAAAAGAGGGGGAGAGAGTCCCCCCAGCTTAACTTCCAGGTGACTGACCAGGTGAGTAGAGGTTTGATGGGTCACAAGTAGCCTACTCAGCAGGGCTTAGGCCTACTTCACACTGACTCAGGACTTCCTTTGACAGGGTCTGGGCCCAGCCCTCAACACTGGACTAGGCCTACAGAGGAAATACCAACACTGCCATGTCCCACACCTGGTAATGATGGGTTGATGCAATGGTTGTAGGAAAAAAAGTCACAGGAAAAAAAGTCAAAGAAAAAAAGTCACAAAATTGGGTAGGAAAAAAGTCACAGGAAAAAAAGTCACAATCAGGTCAAACAAGCGAAGTAAAATCCAGTTTACAAAACACACACACACGCACACGCACCCACGCACGCACGCAGGCCAGAGAATAAAAGTAAAATAAGAGCAATATCATCAAGAAAAATGTGTAGTGCAGTACAATGCATACACACATACTCACACAACACACACACGCACGCATACACACACGCACGCACGCACACACGCACGCAGGCCTGAGAATAAAAGTAAAATAAGAGCGATATCATCAAGAAAAATGTGCAGTGCAGTACAATGCACACACACACACACACACACACACACACACCACACACACAACACACACACACACACACACACGCACGCACGCAAGCACGCACGCACACACGCACGCACGCACGCACGCACGCGAGCTTGTGACTTTTTTTCCTGTGACTTTTTTCTGTTACTTTTTTTTCAGTGACTTTTTTTCCAATTACTGATGCAATAGGCCTAGCCGGGGATTCAAAGTAAAGCTCTGATGAAGAGTGACAGTTGACAAAGAAACCTTACTTAGGCTTATAGGCTAGGCCTAGGCCCCTGCCTTCTATGCCTTCTAAGTATTTTGTTGCTGGTTGAATAGTACAGTGCAAAAAGTATCAATCTGTTTACATATATTTACTCTTCTTAAGTTATATCTAACATTACTTTTAAACACGAAGATTTTAAGCAATAATTATTCAATAAAACCATAAGCACACATGGCATTTTATGCACACATACACATACACACACACACACACACACACACACACACACACACACACACGCACACACACACACACCGCGCGCACACACACACACACACACACACACACACACACAACACATACACACACACAAACAAATACACACACAAACACACACACGCACACGCACACAGAGGCATGCATGCATGCATGCATGCAGAAAGACGTGTGATAGGAAGAAAGGGTTAAGGACAACAGAACCAACTTTTTTTTTTAATGAATTATATACTGACACGTTATACAGCAGATCACATACATTGACTTTTACAAGATCTTTCAATACTTACAAGTTACAGTGAAGATGATCCACCAGCTTTTCACATAGTAATCCATTATAGGCCTAATGGCTAATACGATCCAGCAACACCATTCACATTAGGCTATAGGCCTAATACGATCCAGCAACACCATCTACCTTTCAGATTCAGATGTATACAATTAGTGAATTACACCTGTTACAGGTCTTAATCAAACCTACACAAATCGAAAAGTGTAATAGGCCAAAGTACTAGCTTGGAGAAATTGTAGGCTAGGCCTAGCCTAGAGATCGTCTAGCCTACTAGCCTGCCTGCCCGCCTCTCTAGGCCTAGCCTATCTGTGAGGAATGTGGCTAGCGGTTGTGGGAGAATACTAGGCCTAGCCTAGCCTAGTATAGGCCCCTGGGCCTACCACATAGCAACGCAGTTCGTCGCAACTTGCTACGAGCTGCGTCGATCCCGGGGAGGGAGGGGGGGGGGGGGGGTCAATGCAGTTCGTCCCAATTATTACGACGAACTGCGTGGATGCAGGAATTTACAAAAATGTACGAAGAGCTTCTAAAACGCTGCAGTAGTGCATTATTATATTGAACTTACGTTGATTAATGATATGTTGTGGGTTTTTTTTTACATGGGGGGGGGGGGGGGGGGGGGGGGGGGGGGCGGCCTAACGCATTTCGTCACCAATTACGACGAACTGCGTTGATGCAGGGATCTACACAAATGTACGAAGAGCTTCTAAAACGCTGCAGTTGTGCATTATATTGAACTCACGTGTAAAATGATATGTTGTTTGTTTTTTTTACATGGGGGGAGGGGGGGGGGGGGTAACGCATTTCGTCACCAATTGTTATGCTTTTCTTTTCTTTTTTGCTTATGAACCAGGGAAATATTTTATGCAATCTGTTATTTGCAGTACTTTTTTTTTAATCTGATCTAAAAAAAAAAAAAAAATGTTTGTAGTACTTTTTCCCCACAATGAGGATATTGGTTAAGTTTCTTCCTCCCTAATACCACAATATTATGATTTACATGGCTTATTTGGTTGATAGATGATGTTTTCAGTTGCTTAACTTGTTATGTTTTGTGTTTGCTACTTACTTATCAGCGTCTTTTTTTTTTATATACCATAATCATCATTTGATAATTTCTTATTTCAGTTCTGAGTGTGTGTGCTTTTTGTTATTTTATTGTTGTCTTTCTTCTTGTTTCTTGCCTTGTGTTTGTTACTGTTGTTGTTGTCTCTTGTTTTTTGCTATTTCCTCTATTATTATTGTTGTTTAGAGGGGGTTTTATTTTGATTTTATCTCCGATAAGGGCTGGGACTGGACATAAAAAAGCACATGAGGGCTTATTCATTATCCTCGAAATAAAAAAATAATTTGATTTGACTTGACTTGACATTCTCTCTCTCTCTCTCTCTCTCTCCTCTCTCTCTCTCTCTCTCTCTCTCTCTCTCTCTCTCTCTCTCTGGATGTGGGGAAAGTTTTGAGCCCAAACCGGATTCGAACCACCGCGCTCGCAATTAGACGACCCGGGTTCGAGTCCGGTCGAGGAGATTTTTCTTCTGGAGTTAACATCAGTGCTGACTCCACTCTCCCCAAAAAGTCCTTCGGATGAGACTATAAACCGAGGCCCCGTGTGCAAACGCACGCAGAACATCTTGCGCGCTCCTTAAATCCTGTTCCGCTTTTCGTAAGAGTAGGCCATCGTGTGCCGGTGGAAACAGATGACATTTACAAAAATTTCATACACACGGGGACTGGATGTAAAAAAGCACAAGAGTGCTTATTCCATTATCCTCGATATAAAAAGAATAAATCAAATCAAATCAAATGAAATCAACTCAACTCATCTCTCTCTCTCTCTCTCTCTCTCTCTCTCTCTCTCTCTCTCTCTCTCTCTCTCTATCTCTCTCTCCTCTCTCTCTCTCTCCCTAGTGGGACAGGACAGCCTAGAGGTCAGAACATTGCGCTCGCAATTTGACGACCCAAGTTCGATTCCGGGTAGAGGGGATTTTTCCCCTGGAGTTAACATCAGTGCTGACTCCACTCTCCCCAAAAGTCTTTCGGATGAGACCGTAAACCCGTGTGCGAATGCACGCAGAACATCTTTCGCACCAGCCGCCATGGCGCAGTGGTTAGCGCCGTGGATTCCGGACTGGAAGGTCGCGGGTTCGAATCCCATAAGTCATAGGGATTTTTTCGGGCTCCGGCCGGCTCCTACCCAGAGTGAGTGTGCTGTGGGCTCAGTGGGGAGATTGGGACCACACAGTCGAGCTTCATCCACTTTAAGGATGCGAATTTGAGAGTGTTGCTCAAATTACCTGACCAACACTGCAGGTGTATCTCTCGGGCCTGGTTGACGCCGGGATATATTATGACAGTAAGCGTAGAGAACAACCCTGTCAAGTAGTCTCAAAGCGGATGCACCTCCACAGCAGCATCATTACATCATCCTCATCATCATTGATCATCATGCAATAATAAAAATTGCCTCTGATTCGGTGGCCTCCGTTGCTCTGGTCTCATGGTGACCTCAGATTCGGTTTCCCCATACGCTTCTGTGCCTGTGGTGAATTTGTGTCAAAGCCCTTGGGGATGGGGGCTCGTGGGGAGGCGGTCGTTGGAGGGACGTTGTGGTGGTCGCCACCCTGGGTGGGTGACTCACTCAGTCTGGCTCCGCGACTGAGCTAATACTGGCGTTAGTAGGGGGCTTAGTAGGTGGTGTCCTGCGTATGTTAGCTCAGAACAGGCACCACTGAACACCACCAAAGTGACCCAGCAGAAGTGCAGGGCCCCTCTGGCTGGTGGCCCCGCGACGGCCTAATATTGATGAGCTCCCTGTGGACTCCCGGCCCCGGGGGTGAGACACAACGAATCTGGGTATGGCTGTGGCGGGGAGATTGAAATGAGCGGCGTGGGAACAGCAGTACGGGAACGTCACAGAAGACGAGGCAGCAAAAAAAAAAAAAAAAAAAAAAAAAAAAAAGAACATCTTTCGCACACGTTCAATCCTGTTCCGCTTTTCGTAAGAGTAGGCCATTGTACGCTGGTGGGAACAGATGACAATATTTACAAAACTGCATACACACGGGGACTGGATGAAAAAAAGCACATGAGTGCTTATTCCATTATCCTCGATATAAAAGAAAAGAATAAAGTCTCTCTCTCTCTCTCTCTCTCTCTCTTCTCCTCTCTCTCTCTCTCTCTCCTCTCTCTCTCTCTCTCTCTCTCTCTGTTCGAAATCATACCGGCTTACACCATTAGCGATACACACAAACTCTATCATACTGAAGATGACATAAGACTACCCCCCCCCCCCCCCACCCCATCATATCTTTTCCAGACAACCTTAGAGACATGTACAGAACATGGCAATTACACACACACACACACACACACACACACACACACACACACACACACACACACACACACACCCACCTTAGTTATAGTGCAGGGAAAGGGGTGTCATGACTGGGAAGGTAATGAATTTGAAAAACTGCACTCCATAGTCAACTACCTAGCATCTATACTAGAGACAGCAGTACAACTACAGCATTCAACAGTCAACACAAGTACTAAAGTGTGTATCCTGAATGAAGGACCAGGTAGAGCGGTTACTATGGGGTACTATACAGGCCAGGAACAACACTCTTCTCTGTTCACCTACCTTCAGTGAGGCCTACAACAGAAGAGGTTGTATTGTCCCCAGAGGAGGTATTGACTAGGCCCCAGAGCCCCACTTGTCTCCGCGACAACAGGCAGGTAGGCTACCTTCCCACAGTCCCAAAGCCACACTCCATGCCTCCGCCATCATACCAGCCAGAGGCCGTCACATCCTAGACACTGTCATTGCCCCAGCAACAGAAAACCACAGGTGACAGCACTGGGGTGAAGTAGGCCTAGCCTACTTTGACCATTCTATGGTCCCCACCACAACCAGAGGTGCACCTATTCTAGGTTGGCCCTGGACACCTAAGTCAAAGTCAAAGTCAACTTTTTATTTCCAGATGGTACATTGAAGAAGCATTGATTTGCTTTTTTTTTTCATCAAGCCATCTATCTAAGGAAAACATCACCAAAATTATTTACCAACATGATTTCAACACCCTTAAAATATAAAATATACAGGCAACAAAAAAAAAAAACAACAACAAACAAACAAAAGCCAACCAACCAAACAAAAAAAGAAACAAAAATGCACTCAAAAGCCGCACATACACACACATACGCGCGCACGCGTGTGTGTGTGTGTGTGTTGTGTGTGTGTGTGTGTGTGTGTGTGGTGTGTGTGTGTGTGTGTGTGTGTGTGTGTGTGCGCGCGCGCGTTCGTGCACGCGCTCGTGTGTGCGCACGGGTTCGTGTGTGCGCGCGTACGTGTGTGCGCGCGCGTTCGTGTGTGCGCGCGCGTTCATGTGTGCGCGCGTTCGTGTGTGTGTGTGTGTGTGTGTGTGTGTGTGTGTGTGTGTGTGTGTGTGTGTGTGTGTGTGTGTGTGGTGTGTGCATTTATTTATTTATTTATTCAAACCAATTTAGGTCACAGCAGATTTCTCTGCGTGAAATTCAGGTTGCTCTTCCCGGGGAGCGCCCGTCGCCACAAATGCAGCGCCACCCATTTTTTTCTTTTTCCTGTCTGCAACTGCATTTGTTTCCATATCAGAGTGACTTTTTCCTACAGAATTTTGCCAGGGACAACCCTCTTATTGCCGTGACTTCTTTTACGTGCGCTAAATAACCATGTGTAACACACAGGGCCTCAGTTTATCGTCTCATACGAAAGACTAACACCTAGACCCCCACTAATGGTCTAATGGATGTGGGGAAAGTTATGAGCCCAAACGGGAATCGAACCACCGCACACTCCGACCTGGACTTTTCGCTTTCTAGACAGCCGCGTTACCTCTGGACCACCCATCCACGGTGCATGTGTATGTGCATGTGTGTGTGTGTGTGTGTGTGTGTGTGTGTGTGTGTGTGTGTGTGTGCGTGTGTGTGTGTGTGTGTGTGTAGGTGTATGTGTTGTGTGTGTGTGTGTGTGTGTGTGTGTAGGTGTGTGTGTAGGTGTGTGTGTGTAGGTATGTGTAGGTATGTGTAGGTGTGTGTGTGTGTAGGTGTGTGTGTAGGTGCGCGCGCGTGTACACATGCATGTGTGTGCATGTGTGTGTATGCTTCAGAGACAGACAGACAGACAGACAGACAGGTAGGCAGTCAGACAGAGATATCTATTATTTTGGGTGTAAACTACTGACATGCAATCCATGGTTTCATTGTGTGTTTGTGTGTCTATGAGGGGGGGGGGGGGGGGTAAGGACAAACGATACAGATGTTTACTACATTTTGCTTTTGTATAGACTGACAGTGTCCTGAAATATGAATAAGCGTGATTTGTTTGCTTTACAAAGTCAGGACTATATCATGGACCATTCCATATATCTTTGTTAATAAAATAAAATAAAAATCACACACCTACATTCTCTCTCTCTCTCTCTCTCTCTCTCTCTCTCTCTCTCTCTCTCTCTCTCTCTCTCTCTCTCTCTCTCTCTCTCTCACTGCCATGCATGTGTATCAAATCCTGCAACCCTCTGTAACAAAGTAAAACTCTTATTTCAGTGGTTTGAACAAACAATATACTTGTCTGTTTGCTTCATCAAGGCATCTGTGAAAGAAAACACACACAAACCAAAAAAACTCAGGAAAAAGTATTAAAAAAAAAAGAAACAAGAGAGAAAGAAACAAACACCTGAAACAATCAGCCACGTACCGGTAGCTGTATGGTACTGATCTAGAGCAACTGAGTGTGTGTTTTACAGGGAGGGGGAGGGGGGTGTGTGTGTGTGTGTGTAATCATGACTTCGTAACCATAATTGCCCTGGGTAAGGCCCCTTTGTCTGTTTGTTTAGGATCATCTCCCCCCCCCCCCCCCCCCCCCCTCCTCTCTCTCTCTCTCTCTCTCTCTCTTTGTAGTCAAGTTGAGTACTGCAACAAAGTTTCACAATGACGTATATTCTTGAGAATAACTGACGTCAGATCATCATCTCATTATGATACCCCCTTCCCCCAAATCTCCTAAGGGAGGCAAAGCCGAAACATTGGGGATCACCTAGAGTCTATATGATCTGTTTATTGTTTTACTTACACCATTGCATTACACACACACACACACACACACACACACACACACACAAGCCCACGCAGGGACTCAGAGACTCAAACACACACGCACGCGTGTGCGAGGACCAGGCCTATGGAGTTGTGCACTAGGCTACAGAGTGCAAGGCCTGGGTAAGTAAGTATGGAGGGCAAGCTGTTACCCATGCAGCAGACCCCCCCCCCCCCCCCCCCCCCCTTCTGGTCGCTGGAATGGTCGTTGGGAAGTCGATCGCCGATGCGAATGGTTCCAGTGCCACACACACACGTTCGAGGGGATTTGTCCCCTGGAGTTAACATCAGTGCTGACTCTACTCTCCCCAAAAGTCCTTCGGATGAGACTATAAACCGATGCCCCGTGTGCGAACATACGGTGAACATCTTGTGCACACGTTGAATCCTTTTTTTTTTTTTTTTTCATTTTATATTTTATATCACTTTATGTCACAGCAGATTTCTCTGCGTGAAATTCGGGCTGCTCTCCCCGGGAGAGCGCGTCGCCACAAGTGCAGCGCCTACCCATTATTTTTTCCCCCTCAGGGATGGTGTCTAAACACGACACCTGTGTGCATGCTGGTTTTTTTTATATATAATTTTGTCATCCGCTCCGGCACACGATAGCCTGCTCTTCCGAAAGGCGGAACGGGATTTTAACGTGTGCGAAAGATGTTCTGCGTGCGTTCGCACTCGGGGCCTCGGTTTCTGGTCTCATCCGAATGACTCCGCGAAAGTACAGATATTGATTGACCAGAGATGAAAAGGAAACAATTTGATAACGCGTTGTTGTCAGAGTTGAGCGTTCTGTAAAAGATCAGGAAAAATTTTGAAAAATGGACATAAGCTTTCATTGAAAAGAAAGCCACCGACTCATCAAATTTCTGCGGCTATTTAGTTTAATCACTTTCAGGCACTTTTGACAAAAGAAACGGGTTCTGATAACACATTGCAACAGGAAGATGGGAGAAGAAGAGCTGCTGTATTTTAATCGCCCCCGTCTCAAAGGAAGAAGCGTTGTGTGCTTTAAGGAAGAAGAACAATAACAAAGCTGCAGAGCCAGGTGGTATTATTGGTTTGTTGCTGAAATACACAGCCAGAACAGAGTGATTTTAAATGTTATGTTAGTTTTTCTGACTCGTTATTTGATAGAGGACTGCATCCTGACAACTGGACTGAATCTGTTATTCTGCCTCTTCACAAAAAAAGGAGATGTGGATAATCCAAACAACTACAGAGGAACATCCTTGTGTGATGCTAGCAGTAACGGTTGTGGGAGAAAAAGTCACAGGAAAAAAAGTCACAGAAAAAAAGTCACAAAATTGGGTAGGAAAAAAAGTCACAGGTAAAAAGTCACAATCAGGTCAAACAAAGCCAAGTAAAATCCAGTTTACAAAACACACACACACACACGCGTGCGCGCACGCACGCACGCACGCACACACGCACGCACGCACACACGCACGCACGCACACACGCACGCATGCACACGCACGCAGGCCAGAGAATAAAAGTAAAATAAGAGCAATATCATCAAGAAAAATGTGCAGTGCAGTACAATGCATACACACACACACACACACAAGCACGCACGCACGCACGCACGCACGCACGCACGCGGGCTTGTGACTTTTTTTCCTGTGACTTTTTTCTGTGACTTTTTTTCTTGTGACTTTTTTTCCAATTACCTCAGTAATAACCACAATAGTAAATAGTAATAGCAGAGTTGAAGGAAGCAGCCTGTTGAGAAGCAAACCTCACAGGGCAGTCAGTGAGGTCAGAGTGCAGTGTTGAAGAAAGCCATTGAAGTGTCTGCTACAGGAAGTTAGATTGACAGCTGTCCCACTTGAGTGTTACAGCACAAAACCACTTGAGGTTGGACACAAGAAGGGCAGGCCATCACTCCTGTCTCCCAGTGTAGCAGCAGAGGTGGAGGGAGTACATACACCTGGTGGCGATCCTATGACCATCGTCTCCATGGTGAGGAGTCACAGTACTAGGCACGCAGACTGGACTAGGCCTAAGTAGGCCCACACTTGATTTTGAATGGGGGGACAGCCAGCCCTGGATGGATGGAAAGCCAGCATTGGCATGGTGGGCTGGTCTTGAGTGGTTCTCCATAGGCTACCTTCCGAAACAATCAGCTGGCGACACTGACACAGACACAACTGGGTGGCCGATGTCTCAAGTCTCTATGTTAGATGGGATATAATCCGACATGGAATGGAAGATTTGAAATAGAGTTGGCTTACTTTTTGTTTGTTTGTTTTTTTCTTTTTTGACTGATCCGCCACAGGAAACACACTGTCTGAAGGTAGACAACATCACAGGTGCAATCCACATGATTACAGATGACCGCTGGTATAAAATGAAGTATTGGAAGCCAGGTTCCGTCTTAATTGAATACTTTCATGGGAGCGCTCCTTACACACGTCTTGACAGCTTGAGAGAGAGAGAGAGAGAGAGAGAGAGAGAGAGAGGGGGGGGGGGGGGGAGAGGGGAGACAGAGAGAGAGGGGAGAGACAGAGAGAGAGAGAGAGAGAGAGAGACAGAGACAGAGAGAGAGAGAGAGAGAGAGAGAGAGAGAGAGAGAGAGAGAGAGAATTTCTTGAGATTGCCTCAATATCAAACAACCCAAGCAATAAAAAAGAAATGGTACTTGTAAAAACACTTATGTACATATATCTTTCTGACTTTAAAATAATACTATCAATCGACAAAAAAATTACAACAAATAAAGGCCATTAAAAAAAATCAGCAACATTAAGATGTAACGCCCCATAAAATGTCCAAACGTAACACTTTTCAAGTTGTGTTTATAGAAATGCCCTACAAGAATTCCGAAAAAGTGAAGCATAAAATGATATGAGGAAGACAAACAAAAACAACCCCTGTCTGTATTTAGACCTCAAAAATACTATTTCAAATTCGACATAGGGACCAAAACATTGCTATCAATGATAAGCTTGTGATAGTTTGTATATATAAAAAAGGGGGAAAGGAAAAGACGCTAAGATACTATGTACATCTGACAGCTTGTTTTATTCGCTGTTAATGTTTAAATGACCAATGCGTTGTCATCTTCTTGTGGCCAGTTGTTCAAACGGTAATTGGACAACAACGATTATAACATTCACTTGTGGTATTAGCACCAACGAAAAACAAAGTAGAAAATCCCTAGCAAACAAACAAAAAAAAAAAAAACAAAAAAAAAAAAACAAAAAAAAAAAAACAACGAAAGAAAGAAAAGGGGAAAAAGCAAACAAACAATTAAAACAACAACAACAAACATTTCACCAACATTAACTTGCTAACATGATTTCAACAACTTTAAAATAAACTATGCCTATAAATAATACAAGCAACTACTATAACAACAACCAAAAGAGAAAATAAAATAAATAAAATAAATAAATAAAATAAATAAATAAAAATAAAAAAATATTTTAAAAATCTACTCGAAAGCCATACACACATATGCACATACACCCACACACCCGTACACACACACACACACACACACACACACACACACACACACACACACAACACACACACACACGTGCATCTACACACCACACACACACACACACACACACACACACACACACACACACACACACACACACACACACACACACACGGTTTGCGCTCTTCCACTCAGCTCGTATACTCGTAGGTACATGCACACATTTAAAGTCTTTTTTAAAAAATCATATAGTGTCAAAAAAAAAACCCCAACAAAAAAAATACACTCACACACACACACACACACACACACACACACACACACACACACACACACACACACACACACACACACACCAGCTTATATCAATTACAATGTAACCAAAAAACATTAAGACAATAATAATGATAATAATAATAATAATAATAATAATAATTATAATAATAATAATAATAGTAATAATGATAATAATAATAATAATAATAATAATAATAATAATAATAATAATAATAATAAAACAATTTTTTTTTTAATGAATAAATACAACAACAACAACAACAAATTTTAAAAATAAATAAGTAAAATAATAAAAAATCTATAAGCAATTTATGTCAGATTACAATATCTCTATACTTCATTCATACTTTATATTTTTAAAAGAAGATAAGGAAAAAACAACAAACACAACGATACCTTATGATAATACCCATCATCACTGAGAGGAAATAACATATACGCTAACAAACATACAATCAAACAAAAGAAAAACAAAAACAAACAAACAAACAAAAAACACATAAAAACACACCAAAAAACAAACAATCAAACCAAAACATCAAAAAACCAATCCACACGGATTATATATTAGAAGGAAGAAAAGAAAAAACAACTAAAGCAACAATACCATATGATAATACCCATCACCACTGAGTGGAATAACATAACAAACATATGGGCATGCACACATTAAAAAAAAAAAAAAAAAAATTTTTAATCATATGGTGTCAAACAGCTTATATCAATACAATGTCACACAATCAGACCAAAACATCAAAAAACCAGTCCACACGGATTATATATTAGAAGGAAAGAAAAGAAAAAACAACTAAAGCAACAATACCATATGATAATACCCATCACCACTGAGTGGAATAACATAACAAACATATGGGCATGCACACATTTAAAATTGTTTAAAAAAAAAAAAAATCATATGGTGTCAACAGCTTATATCAATACAATGTCACCAACCATTATTTAAGACTTAAAAATAAAAAATTAAAAAAAAGAAATAAATAAAAATAATTTTAAAAAATCCATGAAATGTCAATAAGCAACTTATGTCAGATTACATTATCTCCACACTTCAATTCATACTTATGTTATGAGGAAGAAAAGAAAAAACAAAACAAAACAAAACAAACAAACAAAAAAACAAAAATAAAACCCCGAAAAACAAACGCAACAATACATATGATAATACCAATCTCCACTGAGAGGAAATAACATATACACTAACAAACATTCAAACTAACCAAAAAACTAATAAACAAACAAAAGCAACAGAGAACCAAACAAACATAATGAACGAAAAAAAAAAACCAAGCAAAACAAAACTAAAGCAAAAAACAAACAAAAAACAAGCAAACAAACAAACACAACCCCCCCAAAAAAAAAAACACACACAAAAAAACCCCACACACTCAAAAAAGAAAAAAATTTGGAGGGGGGGTGGGAACGGGTGGGGAGGGGGTATCAAGAGGAAGGGGGAAAAACACAAACAGCAACCAGAAGAATTATAATAATGATTTATGATTATATTTCATAAATAAAAAACCCTACACATATGAACAAAAACAAACAAACAAACATTCAAACAAACAAACTAAAAACAAACAAAACACAACAAAAAACATACACAACAACAACCAGAACAAAAAAGTAAGGCCTTTCCACTTATCAAATAATATAAATATAATAGTGCTAATAGTCTCATTAGTATAATTAATAAAATGAAAAAAATTAAATATTTATCCTGAAACTATTAAACTGGGTAAGTGGGAAAAAAAAAGAAAAAAAAAAAAAAAAAAATTCCAATCTAGTCGTCAAATCAGTGGTTTGGTTTTCTCCTTGTGAATTTGCAGAATATACACGTGTTTACATACGTCACTTATTCCCTATCCTGTTCGAAATTAAATTATATATAAAAAAAAATACAAAAAAACAACAACCCTTTCTCCACCTTTTCCCCCTTCCCACATACATATATAGCAAGCAAAGTGTAGCTTTTTCAGTCACAGTGAGCCACACGTGAAGATTTTTCGGGGGTTAGCAGAGAGTATCAATATCTTTAGTCTGTTCTAAGTATGGTTGATTGGATTGATGTGTAGTTCTTAAACATTTTTGCATAAGCGCATTAAGTGATTTTTGAACTGATTTTTGAACTGATTTTTATTTTTGATACATTTTAAATGTTTTGGGAGCTTGTTCCATAAATCACTACCTGAATATAGGAAGCTTGTTTTGTAAAGATTGTTTCTGGGTCTGGGAAATGTTAGTAGATGGTTATGCCTGTGCTCATTAATTTTGAATCTATTGGTGATCTTGGGAGGGGCATTTCCATTGACAACTTTTTGTACAAATAGAGCTTTATTGAGATAAAGCCTGTTTTGAAATGTAAGAATATTTGTTAGCTTATAATCATTGATGGTTAGGGAGCTTGATTTTAATAGGACAAGTTTTAGCGCTCTTTTATATAATCGATGGATGAATTTCAAATTAGTTTCACTGCAGTTGTCCCAAAGAGATGAGGCATAGTCAACTATAGGCAAGATGTGTCCACAAAAAAAAGTTTGCGTGAATGACTATCTAGAAAGTGTTTTATTTTTGATAGCTGACGTACCTTGTTTGTAAGACGTTTTCCTTGTGCCATCACATGGTCAGTCCAAGTAAGATTATTGTCGATAATTACACCCAGAATTTTGTGTGAGTCAACTTCTTCAATGATTTTTTGATCTATCAACAGAGGTTGAAATTTACTTTTCATTTTTTGCCTCTTTTGTCGTGCTAGTACGTACATACTTTTAGTTTTTTGAGCATTTAAGGACATATGGTTTAATTGAGTCCAAGTAATCAATTTGTTGATATTGTTTTGAAGTTTGAGTGTTAGTCTGTGGGGGTCAGTATCACTACAATAGAGGGATGTGTCATCAGCAAACATTTCACAGCTACAATCTAGAAATAAGGGTAAGTCATTTACAATATATTGAGAACAAAAGAGGACCCAATATTGATCCTTGTGGTACTCCATATCTAATAGATACTAATTCTGATGTTTGATTATTTGCAGTTACCAACTGCTGTCTATCTAACAAAAAACTTTTTAAAAGATTGATTATTTCAGGTGTTAGTTTGTATAGGTGAAGTTTACGCACTAGCAGGGAGTGATTAATTACATCAAATGCTTTTTCAAAGTCAACAAAAATTAGGCCTGTATAGTTATTTTCATTTATGTTGTGTAAGAGACTGTCTGTTAGTTGAGTTAGAGCTGTGTGACAAGAATAAACTTTTGCGAAAGCCTGACTGATCTTCATTTATTAGGTTGTTGTTAACAAAGTAGGAATATAAAGATTTTTGGATATGTTTTTCAATGGTTTGGATAAGACCGATAAAGGGTTGAAATTGGTCTGTAATTTGAAGGACAAGAAGAATCTCCAGATTTGTGGACTGGTATGACTTTTGCCTTTTTAAATATGAGAGGAATGTTGCTTTTATCTATACACAAGTTATATAGATATGTCAGTGTTTCAGCTATAATAGGACCAGAAAGGTTCAATATTTTTCCATCCAGATTGTCAAGGTCACGTGTTCTGGAATTTTTTTTGAGAGATAGACTTTCCAACACGTCTTTAATTGTCATTGGCAATAATTCAACTGGGAATTTAATTTCTTTGATTCATATATTGTTCTAAGTATTGGAGATCATTTTCATTTGACTTATCACATGATATAATTTTAGTAGCGATGTTTGAGAAATGGGTGTTCAGTTCATCAGCTGTTATGTCTTTAACTGTCTTTTGGCTTTTTGATATAGGGGCTATTACATAAAATATTGATGGCTTTCCATACCTGGCGAGAGTCGGTAGTTGTAATTAACAGTTTTTGAAAGTAATCACGTTTTGATCTCCGTTTTAGTGAAGTTACTTTGTTTCTTTGCATTTTAAATTCTTCTTTTGTACCATGGGTTTTCAAATAGTCCTTAAGCGCATTTCTGACTCTATGTCTTTTGTTATCCAAGGAGGTTTTTTTTTTTCTTTAAACTCTTTTTTTGATGAAGGGGGCATGCCTATCATACACTGAAATAAATGTGGTAATCCAGAATTCTGCAGCTTCGTTGGGGTCTCTGATTTGATATATGTCTTGGAATGGCGAATTTATCAAGTCTTGAAAGAAAGTCTTGTTCGTTGAAGTTATTAAATTTTCTGTAAAAGATGGTTTTATGTCCCTACTTTGGGAATTTTGACACGATGTTTAAACCAAGTTAAACACACAGCATTGTGATCACTGCATCCACAGGAGGGGGCACATACTTCTGTTATGTTTTGTTTTGTAGTAGTATAGATATGATCTATCAAAGTTCTAGAGTTATCTGTTATCCGAGTTGGTTTGTCTATTAGTTGTTCCAGGCCATGCATAGTAATGTTGTGACTCCATTTAGGCTTGGGTTTAAAAGTCGATGTTAAAATCCCCAAGAATAATTGTTTCATAGTTTAAAAATGTCACTTCATCCCATAAGAGAGTTGAATTTTTTCAAACCATTCTGTGGTTTCCGAAGGATTTCTGTATATGAATCCTATTAATATTGGATTATTGTGTTTTAATTTTATTTCAACCCAAATTGATTCAATGT